>VWZK01002425.1:125611-201627 GCA_013396935.1 Baryphthengus martii | reverse complement strand
GTGGAGTCACCAACCCTGAAGGTATTTAAGAGACGAGTAGATGTGGCCCTTGAGGCTATGGTCTAGGGGTTAGGGATGCTGGGATGAAGGTTGGACTAAATGATCCTGGAGGTCCTTTCCAGCCATAGTGATTCTATGATTCTATGATCGATTGCTCACTCTTAATTTGGTGCTGTCCATAAACTTGCTGAGGGTGTATTGCATCTTATCATCCAGGTTATTAGTAAATACTTAGTTTGATGCTCTCATGTAATTTATTGGCAGCTTACTCTGCTAAAGCTGTTGAAATATGCCCTGTATCAAGATTCTCAATGTTAAGAAGGTGCTCTTCTCTCACCTTGCACAGTAGACAAACTTCCGATCACCAACCAAGATAGAATTCACCATGAATTTTCACAAACAATAAAGAGAATCTGGAGGTTACAAAAAAAAGTGTAATCTTAAATTCATGGAAGCTAATTGACATTTTGCCAATAATTATAGACATACTATTTTATACCTTTAAAACTCTCAGCTAGCTCTTATTAAAAACACCTATATGAAATTCAAATCATTAACTGTCTTCTGGTGTGGCTTTTTTATTCACTGCACAGATTCTTCTACACAGTTTAGTCCTGTTTAACTTAACCTGGAGTAGACCTACTCATATATTTGTAGATTTCCTCATTACTTGAGAACTTTTTTGAATTCTCTGGATAAATTCATTACTATCCAGGATCAGATACTAAACAATACACAGGTAGACTTTGCGTATTTTTTATTTCTAAATAGTCTAAGTAGTTAGCACCTAAAAGCGCTAGAGAAACAAGGTAACAAGACTGCAGGTATAAGCTTCCAAGGCAGTATTTGGAATCACAGAATGTTAGGGGTTGAAAGGGATCTCAAAACATCATCTAGTCCAACTCCCCTGCCAGAGCAGGATGACCAGAGCAGTAGGTCACACAGGAATGCATCCAGGTGGGTTTTGAATGTCTGCAGAGAAGGAGACTCCATAACCTCTCTGGGCAGCCTGTTCCAGTGCTCTGTCACCCTCACTGGGAAAAAGTTATTCCTTATGTTTGCATGGAACCTCCTATGCTCCAGTTTGCACCCATTGCCCCTTGTCCTATCATTGGACGTCACTGAGAAGAGCTTGGCTCCGTCCTCCTGACACTCGCCCTTTACATATTTATAAACATTAATGAGGTCACTTCTGAGTTTCGACTTCTCCAAGCTAGAGAGACCCAGCTCCCTCAGCCTTTCCTTATAAGGGGGNTCGACTTCTCCAAGCTAGAGAGACCCAGCTCCCTCAGCCTTTCCTTATAAGGGGGATGTTCTACTCCTTGTCTATGGCTCTATGCTGGACTCTTTCAAGGAGTTCCCTGTCCTTCTTGAACTGAGGGGTCCAGAACTGGACACAATATTCCATTTGCGGTCTCATCAGGGCAGAGTAGAGGGGGAGGAGAGCCTCTCTTAACCTACTAACCACACCCCTTCTGATACACCTCAGGATGCCATTGGCCTTCCTGGCCACAAGGGCACATTGCTGGTTCCTGGTCATACTTCTGTCCACCAGGGCCCCCAGGTCCCTTTCCCCTACACTGCTCTCCCACAGGTCAGTCCCCAACCTATACCCCAACAACCCCGACTGGTACCTGGGGTTGTTCTCTCCCAGATGTAAGAGTCTACAATTCCCCTTGTTATATTTCATTAAATTTCTCCCTGCCCAACTCTCTAGCCTGTTGAGGTCTTGCTGAATGGCCCCATAGCCTTCTGGTGTGTCAGCCACTCCTCCCAGTTTTGTGTCATCAGCAAACTTGCTGACAGTGCTCTCTATTCCCTCATCCAGGTTGTTGATGAATATATTGACTAGTACCGACCCCTGAGGGACTCCGCTAGATACAGGCCTCCAACTAGACTCTGTCCCAGTCACCAAAACTCTCTGACTTCTTTCCTTCAACCAGTTCATAATCCACCTCACTACCCAATCATCCAGACCACACTTCCTCAGTTTAGCTCCAAGGATGCTGTGGGAGATGGTGTCAAATGCTTTACTGAAATCAAGATAAACCATACCCACTGTTCTACCATCATCTGTTCACCTGGTTATGTCCTCATAAAAGGCTATCAGATTGGTTAAACAGACTATCAGAGTTTCTCAAAGCCTAAGAAATACTACAGTGCCTTCTTTCACTCATGTTTCCTGAGTCTAAAACCTCCTTGAAATAAAATATATTTTGTAGGTAGTATAGAAACTTATACTACCATGATGTTAGGATATATCTACAAAAGCAAGTAGTCACAATTTTTGCTTGCCAATGTACTCTGAGCTGGCCTGCTACCACATTTGGTTCCGGAGCTGTGAATTATCTGGGAAATAGGATGTACCATTACAGGTTCAGAGCTGTGCTAGCGTGGCTACCTGTCTTCCAAAGGACCAAGTTCCTGTGCCGCACAGGATTGCACACAGGTCAGTACACGTGTGTGTGTAGGTATCTTCCACACACCATGGTTAGGTAACAGTTTACGTTCACTTTGAGTACATGTGGACTATCAGGAAAGGGGGAAGTGACACAGAATAAAGCCTCAACTTCAACAGATAGTTAGATTACTTTGATCTTCCCGTAAAGTTACAGAATACAACTTAGATTATCTGTTTTAATCCTTCTAGAAAGTTATGGAATACAACTTGCCTCACATTAGCCCTCAAAAAAAACCTTTTAAAGGTGCTTGTAGTTAACTGTGCAAGGGAAAAGTTATGCAGTATCAATAAAATACACTCTTTCCTGCAGGTGATTATTCTTTTCAGAGTCATACTTTAGGTCTCTTTACTGTTCAGCATCTTTTGCTCTGTGGAACTGCAGTGGCATCTCAGTATCAAAAGAAGGGGCTTGCGCACCCTTCCTTTCCACCCTTACATCAAATACACCTTCACCAGTTCAGTTCCTCTTACCCATCAGCTTGGTAAGAGCTTACTTTGAGGTGTCAGTAACATTATTGCATGTACATTCCTTATCTATAATGATCTTGTTGCTTATCTTACATTATTTTTCTTTTGCAGTGCCCTATTTCTGTTTGCCTTCGGTGGGAGAAAGCCGCCTCTTTTCATCAGCTTTGCACACGCTCAGTCACACGTTCCAACTGTGACAGTTTTTAAGCGACTAAGAACCAGCACTACCTTTGCCATCAGACAGCAAACCTCAGGCCTAGGTTTTAAGCAGAGTAAAAAACCACCGAGTTGCTCCTGCCCTGCTACTTTCAGCACTAGCATTACAAAACCTCTGCTTGGTGGCAGCAGTCACACCACCCAGGGCGGGTGCCCAGGCTCACAGCACATGAAGTAGGGCCCCAGCAGGCAACATGCTGGCTCCATTTGTTGGTGCTGACACCACAGTCCTATGGGGATCTGACTTGTCCGAATCACTGTACTGGGATCTCCCACACCTGAATGTTGGGTGAGTCTCAGAAATAGAGTGCAATTTTTCTCCCTGTGGACTCTAAAATGCCTGTTTATGCATCCGAGCGGACCATATTTTTCATGTGATGTGCGAGTAAATCTTTGCCATGCCACAGAGTGAATATGTAGTTATGTCCACACAAGGGCTTTTGCTTCTAAATGTAGATTCATAGGATTTAAAACTAAATACATTAAAAAATGATAGCCCACTTCAACACAGGTGTAACTCAAGTATTGAGCAGGTCTAGCTGAATTTGAAAAGCGTATAGAAAGTACTGAAAAATTCTTATTAAATGTTTTGTGTTGTGGTTTTGTTTATTTAATAATTCACCTTTACAAGCAAATAATTTGAATCTTTTATTTATTATTAAAGAATAACCTTCCTATCAAACAAGATTCGGTGTTATTGCAGTTTGATTTAGGACGTATTTGTGGTTATCTTTAGCTTATGAACAACATTCATTTTTATTTGACACTCAAAATAATGGCCACAGTCGGGGGGGTGGCAGGGTGGGGAAGAGGAACTGGAGTGAGAGAAACAGGAAAAAAATTCACATTTGTTGAAAGCCCAAACATCATAATCTATCAAGATCGTAAGAGGTAGATTGTTGTGCATTTTTTCAGTTAAAAATGTGAATTCCTAGTGATAATATGAGTAGTGAAATAGTAAATTGTAAATAATGGTATCAGTAGACACAAGACAACTTTGCTAATAGATCATTTTGAATATATTCTAGGTATATAGCTTGTGGGTTGTTGTTTTATTTGGTTGCTTTTTTGTTGTGGGTTTGTTGTTTTTTTTATTTCGGTGAAAGTATAAGCTAAATTCATGTTGTATTTATTGCTTTTAATTCAGTCAGCACAATCCATGGAGTGCTGCAGAGCTCTTTCCCTGATGCATCCTGAAAGAGCACCCTTTTCCTTGGTATGGGTTATCTGAGAAGAACAGCTACATTTCTATTAGCATAATTGTTTTTTTTTAAATTTCTTACTGTGGGTTGTCATGCACTTTGATATACTATTGTCATTTTATGAAGTAACCACCAATCACTGTCTTTAGCTAATTTTTAGGTATTAGAAAAGTTCATTACCTGAAAGATAAAAAAAACAGAAAGAGATCAATTTTAGTGCACTGCGTGTATACAGAATGTTTTCTGTATGAATTCAATAGGCTTTGGATCAACTCCAAAGTAATAGTCTGTTTTTTCTTAAATATGTGAGGTCCCATTGAATTGAATGGGCCTTTCATGGGTTTGATTGAAAACAGAATTTGATTGAGGATGTTTAATTGAAGTGGAGAGCGATTTCTATCATTTCTATGTTATTATAGACAATATATTCTATGAAAGTTGTTGCAGTGGATTGACTAAGTCAATTTTAAAAGTCTGTATAATTAAGCCAATATAATATATTGCCTCCAGGTAAGTTTTTAGATGTCTGAGGAAAAGTGTTAGATCAATGAAGTATTGAACCAAAACAGATTTTTATTATTTCTAGAACAATTCTAGTACAGACTTCTAAGGGAAGTCTGCCACAGTTATACATACATATGTGTGTGTATTTTTGTCAGTGCTGACCTCCAGTCCTGCTTTTCACTGTTTTGAGTCTGCAGCTTCCCTGGGCATGAAGCACCTGTTGAGCCCATGAAGTCCTCCAGCTCTTGTCTTCCTTCTACACTGTTCCACAGCTCCTCTCTCTCTGGCTGCATTTACACCATGAGGCATGTGTTTTCCAGGACATGCACATTTTCTCACCCCATAGACTGAGGAACTGGCAAGTCACACTTCATGCCTCTTATAATAAGGGGTTTTCTCCTGTAGAAATGAAAGATGGGAAAAGTTAATGAGTGTTGTTCTCACTTCAGTGATGTGCGGAAACAAACTCCAAACTCATAAAGAGTTTAAAGCAGGTACATTTATTACGGTGCTGGATGCAAGGGGGATAGCTCCACCTAACTTGCATACCAGGGACTAAAACTTGCTCGCTTCTATGGTTACAAAACATGCATATTCATTAGTATGGGCTGGGTTATTACAATTAGTTCTGGGATCGTTATTGTAAGTCTCCTCCTTTTGGCACATGCGTACTGCTGTCCAGTGGTCGTGGGCCGGGGTCTCTGAGATGAAGGCAACAGTCTTCCTCACTCTGTCCTTCTCACCCTTGTTCCAAATCTGCTGAGTTGTGCTGAGCTGGCTCTGTCCTTCCTCAGGTGTCCTTGCGGGGAACACAGTTCCTGCTTATCTGTAACTTAAAGTTCCTGTTATCTGTTGCTTATGCTTGCCTAGGCAGTGAGAGCAGTCACTTAGGCTCCAGCAGTTGGGTAAATTCCTGCTTACATTCTTTTATAAATTTCTCATTAACTACATTCTAAACTATGCATTGTTAGTTAGCCTTCCCTTATTTCATCAGCACAGAGCAGGATATAGCTAGGCCTTACAATTTTGACGGAGGCTATTGCCCATGAACAAGGAAGGCCAGAAAAGAGAAAGCTGACTCCTAAATGGCCTTTGCATTTGACCTTAGCTGCAGTAGGAACTGTGGTGCAGGCTGTAAAATGTTGATTTAGCTCATATTGGTTCAGGTGGGCAGGAATTAAACCTGTAGATCAGCGCAGCTTTAACCACCAGCTATGAATTTACTAATAAGCAGGATCAAATTATGAACCTGAACCCTGCTCTGTGGTTGTCCATACTGTTCTACTGCTGGGCTAGTTCCTGGCAGAGTTTTAGCTTGACAACTAGCGCTCTCAAAATCAATGTCTAGACAAAATCTGGGGGACAGCAGTAGCCAGATGTGACTCCCAACAGCAGTATGGACAAGCCCCTCTTACCCATGTGGAAGCAAGCCATGCTGTGTCACTTGCCTTCCAGGCCAAAGAAAGGGCTGGTTTGGTTACCAGTCTGGATGGAGCCAGGCAGCTGACTCCTTTTGAAAAATAAACATTACTGTTTGCGTATTGTACACATGTCAACAGTTATGCAAAGTGAATTGTCATAGAGTGGTAGAAATTTTGCAAGCTGATGGTTTAGAGAAAGGTTTCAGTACTGGGTGTGTCTAGTGCAAAGTAGGAGCAAAGAAAGAGAACTGATGAGCACAGCCCAATGATTACTTTATCAGTTTAAAGACTGGCCAGTCTGTGTGAGCATCTATTGTAGCTCCTTCATCTGAAATAAAGAACTTAACCTCGAGAGAGATCAAAAAGAATACAGTCACTTCAGTAGAGTCTTATGAAATTAATTAGCATGCTGTATTTTTTTCTATTCATTAGCTCTATGTTACGGTTTTTCTCTATATTATGTCACTCCAGTCCAAACAGTAGTGAATATTGGTTTAATAGAGAAAGATTGAAAAGGGCTGGCCCATGTGATATCAGTCATTCGAAAAATCTAGATCAAAGCTCTCAGCAGGATTCAATTTACTATTGTTAGATGAAGGAATTTAGGAAACAGAGTTTGAGTTAGATTTGTCACTATTTTGTATCCTGTTAGCTTATAACAGTCATCACTTTATAGTTCCCATCAGTGTCCATTTTTAAAAAATGATCCCTAGTTGCTGTAACACAAGACACTGCGACTGTCCCCAGAAGTGTATTGGTATTGTAGAGCAATTATGCACAGATGTGAGCTGCTTCATGTCCATCACAGCTTGTGAATAATAGCAGGGAACAAAAGTGTTAACTATGGAAATGGAGGAGCACAACAAAATACTTACACAACATAAATTGTCATAAAGTGTGTCAGGGAAAGGTGTCTGTAGGAAGAGATTTTTTGCATAAACATTTTTTGCATACAATTATTCCTCCAAGACACAAGCAGAAGTTAAATAAGTGCTGGCACAAGGAAGGAAGCCAGCTGGCACGTGTTGTATTCCTCCTGACACGGGGAAAAGCATAATCTGAACTCTGACTCTGTCAGGGTGGTGCTTTCAAGCCTGAAAAGTGTTCCTACACAGTGATAACTAGTAGCTGGCTTGTTCTGGGTGTTTCTTTGCTAGCAAGGATAGGCACTGCAGCTCTCCTGACTGTGGAAGCAGGCTTGGCATGTATGGCAACATCAAAACAGGTTTGGTTTATTATCCTTCTCCAAACTGCAGTTGAACACAGTGCTGCCTGTGAGCTACACACAGTCCTGGTTACAACATCCTCATCTCTTATTGACCTTTTTGTGTTTCTTAACCATCCATTTCTCCAGCTCAGCCCTATCTTAAATAAATAGTCTCGCTTTTCCCTACTAGTCCCAGTTTTGCTACGCACATACCCGAACGTGTAATTTCTGACATGATTTCCTACGTTATCTTGGCCTTGTGATACTAGCAAGATGGCCTCACAAAGTTTTGCTTCTCTAAAGATCCCCAGCACTGCTCTCCAATCACCCATGAAGTCTGTGTATTTCTCATATAACTCTTTCTTTAACCACATGTGAAATCCAGCTGCTCCTCACAGCACTATCTGTAACTTTGGTCAGATTCTCCCATCATTATCTGTCACAGCCAGCAATTTCTCGTGTCATGTTCAGTAGTTTTCCACATCCTGTTGAATGAGCTTAACGTCAGGCCAGGGCCTAATCAGCGATGTAGTCATCTACTTGCAGCTCCAACAGGCTAAGACAGTCACTCTTCCTCTGATAGCGTCCAACTGTTCCTTTTTATTATTATTAAAAGATTGCAGGGTGTTAACTTAGTTTAACTGTGCATTTTAATGATACAAAGAACAGACACACATAAACAGACCTGTTGTGGTCTCAGGATGCAGGGTGAGGTGACTGGTGACCAGTGCATTAAAAAATACTGGGTTAAACATGAGGACAACTGGTGTTGCACTAGTAAGGAATTTGCATTGCCTTTGGCAATCATCACACAGTGATGAGTTCAGCAGGAGATACCTCAGAGTAGTACACTGAAGATGACTGTAGACTGTTATGGGCCTGTTCTTAGTTAAAGCTTGCCTGGGAATAGTACTGGAAAACAAGTGGAAGACATTGATGTCTGAAATTATCTAGATAGTTCTCATTCAGTTTGTGGTAGACTGCAAGCTGTATGCAAGAAAGCTGTCAAATTATAACTAGCTGTTAAATCCTTTGGAGCAGCAAGGTATGGTGAACATAGACATCGAACTAACCTTTTCCATATAGAGGTGATGTGCTGGAAGTCATAGATGAGGAAGAGACTTCCTTTGCTTTGACTTTCTGTGAAGATCAGAAATGTGTTTGTGAGGGTAGCTATACTTTCCCATGTTTCTAACTGGTAATGCTCCAATAAGTTCAAAAGCACCTGTGAATCCAACAAAACCAGGACAAACATGAAGTGTTTGGTGCTGCAATTGAATCTGCAAGAACAGCTATTGCTGCCTTTTTGGTTAGGTATAAACTGAAAAGATAGGAGATGCTTTGGGGAATATGACCAACATGAGAAATAAACATTCTTGTAAGTTTGTTCATAAGTGGACAGAAAGGTAATGCTGAAAATAAGACACAACGCTAGAGCAAATTTTTTTCCATGCAAATGTGTGATGGACAGAAATCTAGTAAAAGATGAGTGTAATATGTCTACTTCAGCTGGTTAGGACATTATTTCTGCCTTCTCCCCCAAAAATATCTGAGAAAACCAGCCAAGAAAACCCCAAACAACTTGGACAATGTATTTTCATGTTCATTGACACTTTTCAGGTTCTTTTTTTTTCCCTTGTAAAAACATTTCTGATTAAAATAGCATCTTCTGCTAGAATTATCTATACCAAAAAGTGTTTTTTTTTCCAGTACACACACTCTTAAAACTAGGTTCAGACTCAAACTCTTAATTGAACTGGAGTTTCAAAGTGATGCAGGACATGTAGAATTAACCCCATCATATTCTCTTGTAATTACCTCATATGCTATCAGTAATATATGAATCCTTACTGACATTTAAGCTGAATATTCCTCTCCTTGAGTCAAATTTGAGGTAAACCCTAGGGTTCTCCTATGGCTGCCAAGAGTAGATCCACAAAGAGGTGCTTGCTGCAAACTTCCCTTTAGGATGAGGAATCAAAACAGGTTCAACTTAACCATTTAGAGGCCTATCTATGAATTTATATAATATATGAAGGGAGGTGGGGGGGAACTCTACATAGCATTCAGCAAACACCAAAGTATTAGTTTTCAATCTGAGCAATTTCAAGAGCTCTTTATACATTGACTAACCTAGTATGAAATCATACTGTGAGAGACAGCCATACGCATGAGATACGATCACTCTTCAGTTCAGTTATTTTGCTTAGATAGGCTTGTAGCCCCTGTAAGCAAATTTTGTGGTCACCAAGCTACAGTCTCACTGCTCCATCCTGACAATGTTTGACATAAAACTTTTTAGTTTTCATAATCTGAAGAGAGTAAGTCCCACTCTGCAAAATAATTATCAGTGCAAGATCATTCAGTCATGACAATGATAGTGAGGTACCTATGTCAAAATCAATCCTTATTTATTTATAATCTGAGACAGTTGAACAAATGTACTGATAAACCAGGAGGATTTAGTAAGTGGCAGCTGTGCACTTACCACAGGTGGTTTCTACAAAAGGATAATTGCTCATACTCAAGAGATATAAGATAAGGCTTTGAAGTTGAATCTTCCTCAAGTATTTTGTAGAGAAAAACTATATGGAAGTTCATATCAATGGGAAAAAAGCAGTACATAACTCAAACCTGGGGCAAAGATTTACTTTGAGTCACCAACTGAGATAATGAAGGAAGAGAATTAGCTCAAAAAAACCCCCACCAATCTAGATACTAATATGTGAGGAGTGCTGGCTTACAGCTGCCTAACATAAAGGTCAGGAATGAGGCTAAGCCTGACAACAGTGAATACACTCATGTATCCCACTATAGTATCTCTCCTTCACTAGCCCACCAACAAATTATATGGAGCTCTGAAAGAACATGACCTTCTTTGAAGCAACTTTCTTAGCTTTCATCCCTGCAAAACTGTTTGAGAGTATTTGAGATCAGTATTACTGTGTACAATTGGAACTTGCTTGCTTTTTCTTAGAGAAGGAGCCAAAAAAGGAAATCTTATAATACAAATAGTTACTAAAATCCTGAGGAAACACCAGTAGCTTCCTGTTGTCTACCTTTTAATCTCTAGTTTTCTCTAAGAACATGTTTTTCTAAAGCAGCCTGCTTTTCTTTATTCATCATCAGTTACTATAGAGAAAGGCTGAGACACAAATGGCTACATCATGTTCATCTGATTGTGAGAAGCAGATGAGGTATGCATTAATGCTTACTCCAGGTACAATGTATGTACCAGACAACCTCTGATTGCACCACTGAAGTTGGAGGATCTCATGACGATTCTTTCTTCAGATCATGGCATTTGGTATGTGCTATACAAAACAATTAACTGAATCAAATCTCATTAGAACAAGACAGGCTATCATGTACTGCAAGGCTTCAATAAAGTTGTCCTTATTTCATCTATGCTGTTCATCTTCAGCTGCCCGGTTGCATTCTGTAGCTTGCTTTGGACTAGCATAGAAGAGACAGTCCCACAGGTTTAACTTGTGTAGCAATTCAGCTGCATTTCCACCCTTGGCATGAATCAGGTTGTTCACTCAGTGCTTAACTGGGGTTCTCAATTCGCTTTGTTGAATAGTCTGAGACATGCTCCTTGTCTTTGTAGAAGAATCTTGTGATCCCCTGGTGGGCAAGTGAAAGGCTTTATTAAGTTCCAGTAGAGACCGAGTGGAGCCTACATTTTGCAAAGGCTGATTGCTACTTGTATCATTAGCATCAGAGAAGCTCATAGATTATTTTTTTTTAATAGCCATTTGCAATGCAGCTTTTGTTTTCTAAATGTTTAATCCAGGCGAGCCTGGTAGAGCTGACTGAATAGAGAGCACTTGCATCATTTTCAAGTGAATGAAAGAAGCGGATGTTAGCAGCCCTGATATCCATCATTTTCTAAAATTTAGTTCATTCCCTCCAAAAGTTTGGTTTAGGAATCAGTCAGGCCTCATTGTTGTCCCAGGGCAAGGGGGATAGAGATCTAGGGAACACGCATAGACTAGTTGAGTTACACAGCTCCAGCAAAGCCTCACTTATTAATTGAAAAGGGTAACTTATTTCTCCTGGGGAGGAGGCAAATCAATCAAAATCAAGGCATTAATTAGGACATTAGGTAGTCTTTACAAATGCCTGCACTGCTTAAGACAGTTTCCAAACTCCTGAACAGGTGGAAAGTTGCAGTATGAGAGAAAGAATATACAGGCTTTAAGTATGTGCAACTGTTTGGGGTTTCTTTAACATTTTTTAACTGACATTACTAGAATCTGGCAGCTAGTAAGCTTAAGCCTGTGCAATAATTACAGGAACTGCTGATCTTAAAGAAGATTATGATAAAGTAGTCTTTCTCCATTATGAACTTCAAAATTTAGAGGACACCATCTGGTCTGTCATCTCAAACAAGACCAGCAACAGTGGCTCGGAGCCACAAGAAAAAAAGCTGATAACTGAGGGTTTAGGTACTCTTACTGGAAATTGTGATGTGTAACAGTACTTACATGACAGCAGAGGACACAGAAGGAAGAAACCCAGCAAGCAGAAAGAACACCAGAACACTTGAGATCGATGTAAAGACAATCATGTCTCCACTCCTTCGACCAGGCCAGGTATCAATTTTCAAGGGAAGTTTAACTAGAAAAGCATGGAAAGAATGTTCCTATAATCTATTTTTGACCATGAACACCCCCACCAAATAGGAGAAAGCTGGTGATTTAGGAGAGGCAAACTAATTATATCTGAAGCCTTAGAAGATTTGTGGGAAACAGGTTTAAGACTCAGTGTCAGCATTCAGAGTTTATAAGCTTTCCTCAGCAGGTTAGCTGGTATGACACGCATCTGTATTCCTGAGAAATGTCAACAGCACCAGATACCATGACATGCATCAAATCTGAAACAGCATGTATAAACTTTGTCTTTTCTAAAAGAATTCTTCTGAAGTGCACAAGAGAAGTAGATAATTACTCCATATGTAAGTCTGCTACTTCAGTATTGAAAGACTGACGAAATTGTTAAAACTTTAGGAAAGAACTACATTGTACTCATACAGCAACAGTGTCCTAAGGCAAGCATAGCTGCTCAGAAGACCCGAGGAAAGCCACAGACTTACCTCTTCTAGTTTTGATTGGATCAGACCAGAGAGTTTGGTCTTTCATGATACCTTTGGTGCTATCGACCCACATGTATTTAAACCTGTGAGGAAAAAATGCTAAATCAGATATTTCGAGTTTGAGGTTCCTTACTAGCATTTTTAAGACGCTGAATTAGTTGGTCTGAGTTAAGGTTTTATAAAGGCATTAGAGAGAGTCAGTCAAAGGTAACTATTTCCAGAGACCTTATAAAGACCAGATAGAATTACTAATGTAAAAGCATTCTCTGCTGTGTCATGCACAATTTGCACTTCGTTCTTGTGAGCCTTGGCAGATGATAGCTTTTCAACAACAGCTTTTCCCAGCTTGCTATTCCCTGTTGTGAAGAATCTCATTATTTAGGACAGCAAATGGATTTGGTTTC
The DNA here is from genome assembly GCA_013396935.1 of Baryphthengus martii. Lineage (NCBI taxonomy): Eukaryota > Metazoa > Chordata > Aves > Coraciiformes > Momotidae > Baryphthengus > Baryphthengus martii. The sequence continues at coordinate 188,646 of VWZK01002425.1, read as the reverse complement.
CATGTAGAAGTTGAAGATTTTGTCCAACAGTGGAGAACTTTGGCACTTTCCTTGCTAGAGGGGAATATAGAAAAAAAAAAAAAGGCCAACATCAGATTCAACAGAGAAATTGAGTTTTTATTGCACAATAGTTTGAGTTTTCTGAACTGTCCTGAAGAGACAAGACAGTTTTTTACAAATCTAAGAGCCCATAGTATTTTGTTTCAGAAGCATGTCTCCACAGAAGATATGGCTCCATGTGTCTGCCATTTTTACTATGGCTTTTAAATAGCTAACAACGGCAAAGTAAGTGGTTTGGGTAACAGCTGTCCGGGTGCCCCAATTCCCCAGATGGCCAGCTTCCCCAGACCACAGCGGTTAGACAAGCCACCTGGCCTCACTGTGAAGTCTCTAGTAACATTAGGGGCTTCCTGGAGCTGGAGACCAAGGAGAACTTTGGCTCTCCAGAATCCCATCAAAACAAAGCAAAAAGAGACAGATCTGTGTCTACAGTTTGGCAGGATCATCTAACACAAAATATATGGTGAATAATGTCAACATTTTCCAGTCAAAATCCTTTTCTGCCAGCAGTTGCTAATCAGATGCTGTCATGGGATTACCTACTCCAACACAGATATAGATCCAGCAGTTTACACATGAATTTTCCTACTGATCCATGATTTTAACCTGATAGACCTCACCACTGCTAGGACACCATAGAGCACTATCTGCAGGGTGCTAGACCAAAGCAAAGCCATCTTCCTAGCTACCCTTGCGATAAAGCATTTCAGTTAGAGACTGGTAAGTCACATCACACCATTAAAAAGGAACATTACAGACATAATGTTGCTTTCTGTTGTGTTTCAAGAGCAGCGCAGCCATCACCTTGTAAGAAAAAAGAACTATACCTGTATGTTGTGTCTGATGCAAGAGGTGGGTTACAGACAGCTAGGAAGTTTGGGTCATACAAACAAGTTCCATCATCCCCAACTCTGAAGAGGTATCATTTCAGGACATCAGAAACTTTGTTGACATCTCCAACATAAGCAAGCTTGAGAGGTGATGAACAACTGGGTACATTGAACAAGGCAGCCTTTTAAGATCCAAGCTGCCCCCAACTTGTTTGTTGGAAGTTGCTGTCTAGTGGTTTGCTGCTGTTGTTGGTCACCAGGGAGTTGCTTGCTGTTGCTGAAGGAGAGATGCTTTTTAACAAGGCTGTTATAAGTAATACAGCCCTTTCCATTCACCTGGTATTTACTTGTTGTTTTAACCCGAAACACTCAAAAGAGAAACCACAAACATGCTACCAGTTTGGCTGTGTAGTGATCCTACCTCTTCTTGCTTATTTGCTGATGAGGCTTTTTACAGTTGACCCTCAGAAACTGTAAAGGAACCACAGCATACCTCAGAGCAATACGTTTTAGTAGCCAGCTTCCAAAAATTCCCCTTTTCCAAGGACAATCTGATGTCCATGGCTTGGACANAGGCTGGTGAAGGGACTGGAGGGAAAGTCTGATGAGGAGAGGCTGGGGGAGCTGGGGTTGTTTAGCCTGGAGAAGAGGAGACTCAGGGGAGACCTCATCACTCTCTACAACTACCTGAAAGAAAGTTATAAACAGGTGGGGGTTTGGCTCTTTTCCCAGACAGCTAGTGACAGGACAAGAGGACATGGCCTGAAGCTGCACCAGGGGAGGTTTAGGTTGGATATTAGGAAGCACTTCCTGATGGAAAGGGTCATTAGGCACTGGAATGGACTGCCCAGGGAGGTGGTGGAGTCGCCATCTCTAGCAGTGTTTAAGGAAAGATTGGATGTGGCACTTAGTGACATGGTCTAGCTAGGTGTTGTCATGTTGGGTCATAGGCTGGACTTGATGATCTCGGAGGCCTATTCCAGCCTCAACAATTCTGTGATTGTGTGATTCTGTGAGTAGGGTGGCAAAGGCTGCTCTTTCCCCATGCCACACATCCAGTTAATCCTGTCATTTCAAATTTGATACTACAGCCAAGGCAGAGTTCCCATAGAGTCACAACTCCCCCATCTCATGGAGCATCAACTCTTAGATCTCAGATCATACAACAGTTGGACCTCCCAGGACTACACAGGACACAGACCAGTGCATGAATAGATGCGATATCTACATTTCTGTCCAGCCAGGCACATCTGCTTCCAGACAGGATGCTTTGAAGTCTGAAAGACCTCACAGTTGCAAGCAAACTGTGATTCTGTGCCCAGCCCTTCAGCTCTAAAGCCTTTCCAGTTGCAAAGCCAAAGCTTAAGTTCCAAGAGATACTCCCAACCCACAACTGTGGGTTATAATTTTTGGGGGAGCCCCTCCAGCTCTTTAGTGCTACCAGCAGTGAAGGAATGCTAGTTTTTCCAAAGTTACAGAATGCTGGGAACTACTTCAGTTTGGAAGCATTCTGCTGTGCTCCTCAGGCAGAGTTCTTGCAACTGCTTGGTCATGCAAGGTTTTTAGCTACAATCTAATGCAAATTTAAACCTGTTTTAAAAGGGAGAAGTGTCTAGCACAGGTTAGAAATACAACTTAAGAGTCAATTAGTTGAGCTCAGATATACTTCTCTCCAATGGGAGCCAATAACATTAAATTAAATACTAGCTAAGACATGCTCAATTCTTCAGCTTGCTTCCCTGCATTTTAACACTTCTCACAGCTAGGTCTTCCTGCTTTCACAGTCTCCACTTCAAGTAACTCTTAGCCTGCCTCTCATGAACAAGTAAGAGCTGGTGCCTAAGCAAGTTTGTTCTGTGGAGTTGGTTTTTGTTGGGTTTTCTTTGGTTGATTTGTTTTGAACTTACTAGGTAGATCAAGTCTGATAGCAATATTTACAAAAATAGAATGAAAAGTTACATTACTTCTTCAGAAATTTGCTAGACTTACATCTTTGTAGTATGCTGACACATTTCCTTACCAGCAGAGCTGAACATAAGGTGTTAATTTTCTTAATAATTTTCTTCTCCCTACTCCAGGAGGCATCCAAGGGTGAGCCAATGTGCTTCTCTGCAGACCAGAGACAAGTCCAAACAAAATTCCTCGCAGTCTGCCAAGTAACAAATTTGTATCTGCTTGCCTTTAAAGCAGCAGATTTCTCCATATATAACCTCTTTTGTAGAGATTTACCCATCTCTGTAGGAAGCTTTTGCCACAGAATCTGCTGAAGATAAGGTGACTGATGCGCTTTCTAATACCAAATGTATTTGCAGGTATAAGTAGGTAACAGTAGCCTTTTATGTAATTATAATGCACTTGTAGTCTGTTTTAGACATATAAAGATGAGCACTTCAGTCACGGGATGTGTCTCAGAAGGCCATGCATTCACAATTGTCTGTGTTAGCTGTGTGCGCTGGTGTCTCCAGTTACAGCTTCTACCCAGCCAAGGCCACCTCCTTCCACCTTGTCCAGAGTGACAACAATCAGCAGTGGAAGTTTTAAGACAGTTTTTTCTGTTGGCCAATTTCTCTGCACCTCTCAGAAAAGGAGACTGCACACAGCCTTCGGAGGAGAACATGTGATATAAGGAAGTAATGTATTTCTGTCAGTTTATGGAGTAGCTCTAGCTGGCGCTCAAAACAGTCTGCCAGAACAGCAGGGAACAAAGAAGGCAGCTCTGGGTCACTGCCAGCAATGTTTCACTGCCAACAAGTTATGAAATTAATTTTCTGAATGAACCCATGGGCCAGGCATCTTTGACCACAAGTCTAGTATGACTTGCCTTTGTCTGGAAAAAAAAAAAGTCGTTATAAGGACTGGCTACCCCATCTATGAAGCAGCACCAGTTACTCAGTTTACCTTAGCAGGTTTATGTAGGAGAATTCAAGCATTTGTGTTTAGACAAAGCTAAGGTATTGGACTGTGGACCACTTGGTTTCATTAGCAAGATTTGGACAAATGCTTATAGCTGATAGTGCTGCTCCATGCCTATTGAGAGTCAACTAGCACAGTACTAATGCTTGCTTTCATTATTTAGTCCCACTGAAGTACTATGGTTATATATTTTATAATAATACCCTAGAGCGAACAGAGACCAGAGGCTCAGCTTGTACATAGGTTACAGATTTCTCTCTTTTCCCCTATTCAGAACCACTGCTATCAAGCTTAATGATTTGTATGTAATGATCACATCATGTAGTTACTTTCCAGAGAGGCATGGTGCTGGATACTGACCTGATTCCTTCATTGCGTGTAAGTAGATGATACAGGATTTATTTGGACACAGAGAGCTGTCAAACATACAGAAAGGTTTATCTAGAGCAACTGTAGTAAGAGTGGGATTGTTTTTAGCAAACTGAGGAGCTGCAATCTGAGGCTTCAGGCTTTGAGCTAGAAGAGAAAGTTACCAAAAAAAAGTATGAAAAGTCTTTCTCCTCCTCCCCTGCAAGCCCTGAAGGTGCTAACAAACAACATTAAAGCATAAACGGGGATGTGAAATGTGTCTGAGCAGGAAACAGTCTACCCATCCTGTGAAAGTTTGAGAGGTAGGGGTTGTGCTCTACTGCAATATAGGGAAGGCAGGGATTTAGAGAGGGAGATTACAGATGTTGCTCCTCAAACACACAGGTCACATCACCTCAGAAGGACAGAAGCAAAGGCTCATTATAGGGGAGACTTGAACCTCTGTCTTTAAGGTCCCATACACAGCCTCTCCCTCCAGTGGCAGCACCAGAAACACTACAGTCAGTTCTTGAAGCCTTTAGCAGTAAGGAGTCTTAAAAAGGTTTTTAAGACCAGACTTGTTAACATGCAGAGTGAGAGATTTAGCAAAGCCTTGGAGAAATGAAGACTGTTTGAGAGAGGCACTGAAAAGAGCAAGCAGTGTTAGAATAGAGTTTGTGTCAGACACTTTCCTCCTCCCCACACAAGCTCATCCCATCCCCAGTCCCTTTGGGAAGATTAACTAAAAATGAAGGGATTCAGCAGCTCCTCTTCCTTCCCAACCTAGCTGCATTACAGACCCTTCAACAATCTTCCAGCAGAATATAAGTTTGAAGCACTAGAATTCCTTCTCAACACAACAGGTCCCAGAGCAGAGAGTTGACACTCAAGACAAAACAAAAGAAACTGAAGAGAAACAAAAAGGGAAGAGATGAAAAGAGAGGAACAACAACAACAAAAAGGAAATAACCGAAAACAGATGCTTCTTACCTGCACACATCTGTGCCAAGCAGCAGAAGGCTAATATAACCCTAACCCAACAACTGTGCATCCTTGAGCTCTCTAGAAACCTGCCACAAAAGAGAAAACAATGCTGGGAGGCAGCCCCCACTGAAGAGTTCCCACATCGCTCCCTCCTTAAAGTCAACCACACCTGCTCATTTCCACACAGTCCCTGTAGTTAGAAGATACCTACCCCCTCAGCACCTCCTTATATGCTTATTGCCCCTCCTGCTCAGGTGTCACCAGTCCCCCATCTATTGTCTGATCCTGAGTGAGGAAGGGTGTTGCAGCTTTGATCTCCACCTGATAGTGTAGTTCTCAGCAGTGCTATGGGTCTAAAGACAGATTTTCTCCCACCTGAGTCATTGGCAAATGGCTTTGTTCTTTACTTTCCTCTGCCTAAAAACTTTTGCAGCCTCTCATGTAGGGAAAATTTGGAACTGGGTATCTGATCCTTGCATCCTTTCTGCCTCATGGACAGTTCTGATTCAGAGCTCTAAATTAGGGCAGCCTTAACAGAGGTTACAGTGGCTTCTGAGTTGTGTTTCCTGGGTTACATAGTGAGAAACATAAGCCTTCTGGTTAAGCCTAGTGTGATTTAGGGCTACTACATGAAGAGTAAACCACCAAGAAATCTGCATCTGACTTGTACCAAATTGTTCAGCTGAGAATACTCTTGATGACTAATTGCTATTACAAATGGTCTATTACCTACGAGCTCAGATTACAAGTTATTAATCACCCACTTAAAATAGGCTGAAGGGAAAAAAATATCAGCAAGATTTTACAGAATTAATGGGGCTAACATGATGTCACTGCTGCAACTCCAGATTTAGACTAATATCATTGCAGTTATGTTACCAAATCCATCTCCTTTATGGATGTGCCATGAGCCTCAGGAATCTGTTTGAAATATGTAATCACATGATTATAATGCAATTTCCTCTCCATATGTGTCTCATTTTGTTTCAAATTCTGCGTGTCATCTTCAGTGTTTGGTTTGACTTTTTTTTCACACTACTTTTGAGGGAGAATATTGAATACAGAATTTACCCTAGGTTTGCACTGGTATTCCTTCTCACTCTACAATGCACTCTAAGCCTTCACTAGCATTAATATTCAAGTAAATTAGATTAAGCCAAAAGAGATCTTACCCTTCTATCTTTTATTCCTTGGAATCTGATGTTTTATATTTACACTAGGGACATTAGTTGTACAAACTTGGTTCTGGTCTGCTCATGAGTGTTTTTATCCCTTAAAGCAACACAATAATGCGCGGGAACTATAAGGTTTATGACTCCTCAGTAAAAGCAGATCTTAAGAACAATAAGATCTCTTTCTCCCTCATACAATCAATACTTTCTCCAAACAGTGATTCCTGTAAAATCAGATCCTGAATTTTTCAGACAGGTAACCCTTCCAGGGCAATCATCAGTGGCTTTATTTTTTTTTTTCCCTTAGGACAGAAAATGGACACATGATGGGCACCAGAACATATTGAATGGCAGAGAAAAAGAAATATTCTTCTTCATGGTGTGCAAGCCACTTGCATGTGCTACAAAATCCTCTTTTAAGTTTTGTAAGAAAGCTCCCTCATTCACATTCTAAAGCATCAAAACTGAGAATAGAAAAAATACCAATTTTAAAAAATCAACAGATTTTTAGAATCACAACAATTTTTTTATTTAAAGTTAGCATTTATTTACTTATTTAGATTCACAGCCATCAAACAATTAATTCAGCACTTATTACACAGGCATGACCTTCTTGGAGTCTTGCCTGGATGAAGAGTGTGGCAAACTGCTCCTTGGGCTACGGTCATGCAAACTGTTACTCAAGTGATTAATTTCACAATATCCAGGAGTATGTCAATAGAGGTCCTCATCACAGAGAGTTAATCACCTTTCAAAGTGGTTACAGGATGACAATTTTGAACATTATTTTTCATGAGGCTATTTTTTTAAGCCAGCATGATTTACTTGAGTACAAGGATATCTTGTGCTCTGGTAGAACTCATCAGCCACAATAAGGCAGGGGGATAACATTGCCTGTATTGCAAGATTTTAAAATTTTTGGGTTTGTTCCATACTCAGACAAAAGTAGAAAATTTACGTGACAATAAACTGTCTCAGCTTCATCTGTGCTCGCAGATGTGTCCTAAATTAGGACCAGATCTCATCCTTGCTACGCTTGCGTAAATCCATATTAACTCCACTGAAGTCAGGGGAGCTGGTCTGGATCCAAAGGATGTTACCATCAACAAACTTAATTGCAGTGTTCCCTGAAGGAAACACAAGAGAAGAAATCAGTGTAAATTCTTATGTCTTCATTTAAGCAACAATGCCAATTTTCTTGCTCTGTATTGCCTTGTGGACAATTCTGAAGTAATTCATAGGAGCCTCCAGAGTTAATTTGTACTGATGTCTCCCTGAGAACAAAATTTGTCTGTAGCCTTGGCTGTGTGAAGCCCATAAGAGTTTGAGGAGGATGAGGCCTGAAGTCCCAAAAAGCTGTGAAATGTACAGAACCTTCTAGAATCTGAAGTCCAAACCTTTACATTCTTGGCTGTGATTGTAGAGGAGATAACCCTTCGCACTCTGCTGTACTCCATCTCTCTGGTCCACTGCATGGGCTGAAATTTATAGGCCACTTGCAAGCCCAGCTCCATGTAGAGACATTACAGTGTTTAATAGATTAAAAAGCATGATGGTGACATCTACCAGTTAAGAGATAATCTTATCCAAAGAGTGAGAAAGACAAAACACAGAATCTATTTTAAAGTATTTCGAAGAGCCTCACTAGTTTTCTGCATAGTCTTCCCAGAATACTTCAAAGCAGTAGGAGACACATCTCACAAGATCTGCTGCTCAAAGGCCAAATGGATACCTGGTACTGTTGTGCGGTTCTGAAATCTCTTTGATATGTCTGTGGCTTCCTGGAGAAGTATTTGTCCTTTGTTGCTGCCACAAGGGCCTTTCAGTACTGGCTGTAAAATCTACACACCTGTTAACATGGCCTCAGGATTTATTTTCAGGGTCTCACTTCCTCCTTTCCTAGTAAAGTCCCTTTACATGTACAGATTATGAATCTCTGGAAAAACTCTGCAAACTACTTTGTTAAAAAGGGATTGGTGTGTTGGAGCTAAGCCCCACCCTCCATTCAGTCAGCACAGGAACAGGCTTATGTGGTGAAGTGCGGAGTCCCATCTGTGCACAGACTGGAGCAGTGTGACTCACTGAGCCATTGATCTCCTTACATTAGAAATCTTTCATGTGTCCATAAGGAAATATGAAGGCTCAGTTAGAAAGATGAGAACTTGGAACTTATTTTATCATCTGGTGACAATTAGTTTTGTGCAAAACTGAAAGGTCAAGCAGAGGAAACATCAGGAAGTGAAAAATCACTTTCTGCTTAAGAAATCGGGGCCATACCATTATCTAATAAAAATTGGCGTTGGCTTCATTCAGGTAAATTTCTTACAAACAGAAAAACTGGTCCTTGTTGCATTCCCTACAGAAGTTATGTATAAGATCGTATCACTGCAGTAAACCCCAAACAATTGCAGAACACAGAAACATCTGCAGCTTGGAGGAGCCAAGGGTTAAAATGAAAGACCTCTTTGTTTTACAGAAGTTATTATTTTTTTCTGCTGAAGAAATGTCTTACCATCCACAGTTATCTGCTTGAACTTTCATCTCATACTGTTAAGAACCACTAAGAAGTACTTCGTTTTATGAAAGTCCTGGGTTTATGTGATAGCATAGATGTCCCTAATAAAAGCAAGCACTATTTTCTGCAGCCTTCTCAGAAGTGCCCTTTGCGATGGCTCATTTATTCTGTGCAGGTCAATGTAAGTTGGTTCCACATTTCTTTACTCACTTTCCTACTTTGGTGAATCCACTGTTGGTTGAGGGACTTGTTCTAAAACATCAGTTATAATGAGGAGTTACAATGCTGTAGAAGAGGAATAAGAGAAAGTATCTTTGGTAATTTAGAGTCGTTGGATAATTGTGTGTTTTGATGAAGAACTAAGCAGAAATGACAGGAATGAAGTTAATCTTCCTGGCCTGCAAACTGGCTACATTCTCTAGGTTGCAGTTTCTGTTAGCTGGCTTTCTGCAAAAGTAACTCGACTGTGTTGACATGACATGAGTGAATGCAATGATTCTTTCCTTGGCTGATGTGAGGAAGCAGGCCTCCATAAGCAGTCAGTGTAATCCCTCCCCTTTGTCCTCAGTTTGCTCTTGATTATTTCTATAATGGAGCCCTTTAAATTTAATTAAATAAATAAAATTTATCTTTCTGGGTTTGCAAGCAAGAGTGCATTTTAATGACACGAAGCTTGGTTAATATTTGAGATTTGACAAGGATCTCTCTGTAATGGCTGAAAAGTAGGCTCTTTCCTCACAAATATTTTTGTTGGACTTGGAATACCTCTCTAAATCTATGAAATATCACTTCATGAAGCCAGTATGATACTCTTGAGACTCAGTTGAACTTTGGTGCAATAGCTGTGGTTTTATATGAATGCGAAGTACAACAAAACAGGGCTCCTGTGCTGATCAGTGTGCCAAATTCCACTGCAGTCAGACTAGGCTAAAGTTTTCTAACAAAATGATGAATTAGGTCCATAATGTAATTGAAAATGGAAAAATCTTTCTGTTAGGACTTCCTTTACTTACTGAATTGTAACCCACTAACTAATTCATCGTTCCCAGAAGGACAAAAAGTGTACGCTGGTTTTGACTATAGTCTTTAGGTTGTAGCTGAAATGCTTTATGCTAAATTTGGATAGATGTTGTTTAAAGTTAACAGCCAGATAAAAAACCCTAAACCAGAACTAGCCCCTAGAAAGAGGTGCATGAATCAGATGTTGTTTAGTCTGGACATTCATTCTTCAGATGGTATCACAAAACTGCCCTGTTCATTTGCCTTCCAAGAGCTGTGACAATTGTGAGACAATTCTGATAGGCAGGTCCCTGGTATTCATATCCATGATTCTAGTGCAGACTATGCAGGAAGATGGAGTAATTTGTAGGTGTAAGTACTGAATGTCCATCTGCTGCTAGTCGAAATTTATGTTCCAAACATCTTTTTTTATGGTTACTTATGCTCATTTAGTTAGCTGTTTAGCAATGTGGTCCTCTATAGAACTTGCATATTGGTTCCTACTGATAAAGTTTAAATGGCGCGATTTCATCTCTGTTCCTCTTCAGTATTCAAAGGACTATGATATGCTTCTGAGTAGTGGCTTCTTATTCAACTCTTTCATTGAATGGAAGCCATGAGAGTCATGTCAAGCAGGAATGTTGCCAGACCTGTATTGTATTATCTCTGTAAGTCAATGAGCAGCATCAAAAAATTGCTTTTTTTAATGAGTTCATTCTCATGGCTTGATAACATGATATACACCAGCATCTCATGCACAAATATGGTTGGAATATGACTAGAACAAGAGATTTGGGGAAGAAAGTACCCTGATGTAGTAAACTATAGTGATTTACGTTGCACTAGGAAAGGGAAACACTTGATCCAGCTGTGTTTGTATGGTTTGTAGCTCAACCCGTCTTTTATAGAGTTTAAGTTTACAGTAGACTGAAATGCTTCAGTGTTTTTCTACAACTTCTTTGAGATCACATGCATGGTGGATATGCTTAGCAGTAAATAGGTTTGGTCAGTGATTGAAGGCAGAAGAAAAGTCAATTGAATGCTGTAGAAGGCATTTGCAAAAACACATCCCAGAGTAACTTCTTTATGTTGAAAAGTGAAACAACTGAAGAAAATATAAAGGAAAAGGAAGACAATGTTTCTCCTGACTCATGTGCTCCTGATGCTCTAAGCTTTCTGCTGATATTAGTGGGAAATTTAAATTATTAATTATTAATAATTAATAATAATTCAGTGCAAGTAGCTGCTGGGAGAGGGATGTGATAGATAAAACAAAATTAGAATTTCAGATATGCTGGTTTAGGTTTTTTTACAGTCAACAGATTTAAACCTGGAGCCCTGTAAAGTGAGATAAAACTGAATGGGTGAAACCAAGTATATTTATCATAAAAAGAGTATATGAAAAAAAGTATGCATTGCTATGAGCAATGTCTAAATGGGGAAACTGATGCATGGAAAAGCGCAACGGCCAGAACGGTTCTCTGACTTGTCTGGAGTGTTACCGTAGTAAAGAAAGCCTGTGTCTCATGGGTCTTAGTCCAGCACCTAATGGAGTGAGCTGACTCCATTGTAAGTTTATTTTAGGGGAATTTATGATTAGATATTTTTGCTTTACCTGGTAGGCAGGACATTGGTTTTCTCTTAAATAAAGAGTTTTAAACCTTCTCTTTTTTCTCTCAATGCATTTGTAGCTGGACTCTGTGACATTTTGTTGAAATCTGTTTTCTAAGCAGTCTCAGTTCCAGTCTTAGCCTTGTCTCTAGCTAGCCTATCACTGCAGTGCACTTGTCTTAGCTCTCAGTTGTTAATTACTCACTTAAGGAAAGTTGGTTTTGTGATTAGGACCTTGGATGAGGATCCAAATGTTTTAATCTGGTTGTCGGCTGCCCACTTGTAAAATAGGAATAAAAATTATCCCACTTTCAGCTTCTGCTCTTGTCTACTCAGACTGTATGTGTTTATGGAAAGATTATTCTTTATTAACCACATCTGTGCGTTGGTTATTTTAGCCTTTAAAAGAATAATTGTGTAATACAATTCACTGATCGATTTTGGGCAGACAGATACTACAGCCTTCAAACTCAGTTTCGGTTTCCAAGCATTCATGCACGGAACCTCTAGAAAGAAATTCCTCACTATACAGCTTACCATATGTACAAGATGTTGAAATAATTTAAATACATTTGGCTTTCAAGAATGAACTTCATATGAATATAATCTAAACAGATATTCCTGCTCAGGAGCTGAGACCCAACTGTTCAGTGGTTTGTTTTTTTTTCATGCACAGATCATTTTGTTGCACATCGGAGCTTGATTCTTGAGTAACTTGGTTTCAGTATCACCACATACCAAGAGCTCAAACTCTGAAACTCAAGGTTTAGGCTATGTATGGATGGATATGCATATCCTCATAGAAAAGGTGATGAAGAGCAGACCAGATAAATAAACAGAAGCTGGACTGAATGGCTGGGCTCAGAGAGGTGTGATGGGCAGCATGAAGTCCAGCTGGAGGCCAGTCACTAATTGTGTACCCCAGGAGTCAATACTGGAATCAGTACTGTCTTATGTCTTCATCACTGACCTAGGCAACAGGTCAGAGTGCACCCTCATCAAGTTCACAGATGACAGAAAACAGAGGAGTGGCTGATGATACACCAGAGGGTTGTGCTGCCGAGAGGCATCCGGACACGGTGGAGAACGGATCAACAGGAATCTCATGAAGTTGAACAAAGTGCAAAGTCCTGCACCTGGGAAGGAATAACCTTATACACCGGTACATAATGAAGCTAGTTGGCTGGAAAGCAGCTTTGCAGAAGAGGAGCTGGACTCCTAGTGGACAAAAAGCCATGAGATGGCAATATACTGCTGTGGCAAAGGCACATGGAGGGCTCCATGAAGATTGTTGCCAGCAGGTCAAGGGAAGGGATCCTTTGCCTCTGCTCAGCCCTGATGAAACCACAACTGGAGTGCTGTGTGCAGTTCTGGGATCCTCAGTACAAGAGAGAGATGGAGATAGTGGCATGAGTTAGGAAAGGCAACTAAGATGATTATGGGATTGGAGCATCTGTCATAAGGGAAGAAGCTGAGAGTGCTGTGGTATTTTAGACATGAAAAGGGAAAGCTCACAGCATAGAAATACCTGATGGGAGGAAGCCTATGGCAAGAAGGTAGCCAAAGGGAGAAGCACATGGAAAGATGGGACCAAGTGGAGTTACTGTACTCTGTACAAAGGGCTGCCCATCAACAGTGTAAACAATTGAATAAGAAGAAGAGGCTTTATCTGAAACTCGTTCAAATGATTGAGAAATGCTGAGACAGGAAGGCTACAATGCAGCATGATGGGAATTTATTTTTAAGTATACTGCAGTCTGGATAATCCAACAAGTTAGAAAATGCCCATGTGCAGCTATGTGGACCAAAACAGCTGTCGTCTAGACCAAAGACCGAGCAGAATACCTGATTCACAAAGTCAGGAACAGAGTGCATATAATTTTGAGAACACATCTCTGCTCATCCTGATCCCTCATGCAAAGGCAAGAACGAATTCAGATCCTTTGTGCTGCTTTGGGTGATAAAACAAAAGCAGATGACTTCAGCACTTCATTCGTTATGTTGGTTTTAGGATTAAGAGCAAACATTCACACACAATGTCTGCAAAAGCATATCCCTGGTACAAAAGTCCTGAAAATGAGAATGAAAAGGTACTAAACAGACTTTGTCAAATGCGTAAGACCTTTTTACCCTCTTTCAGTCTGGCTGTAATTCTTGTTCAACCAGTTAGGCCAGAATGGTTCATCATCATCTTCTACATTTCACATTCTTAAGATATTTTCCCCTGTTCCCTTGTTGTTAAACATTCAAGAGAAAAGCATAGCTCCAAGAGGCCATTTCTGTTTGATAGAATTATTACATTTAAGCAGAGGTAGTTCTAGAAGTACAGCATCCCAGGTCACTATAAACATTAAAGAACAATTTGCCATTCCAGCCTTAAACACTTTTAAAGCTGGGAATGAAATAAACCCAATTTTTTTTCTTTCACAGCAACTGGTACGATGAATGTATTACCTGGTGACTGCACAGAGGTAATTAATACATTGCTGTGATTTACCAGCTTCCACCTTGTCAGCTGGGCCATGTGAGCTGGACGTATGTGATCTCCTAGGCCTTTGCAGTTGTGGAGTAAAATGAGTTCACTTAAACCACTTTGCCTGTCATGTTTCATTACACACCTGTAACAGCATAAGAGCACATTACACTGCCAATTATTGTGTATTATTTGATGAATAGTAGAGCATTAAAGTGGGGATATTTGATCATGTGCAACTATCTATACATATGGATCACACATCAATCCCACTGGTAGCCTGAACTGAAAAGTTTGAGCAAGCTTAATTCATTTCTTAGTTCTTCTAGCTTAAAAAGGGTTACATTTAGCGTAGCAGTCATCCAACCTGACAACTTCCTATCAATAGCTCTGTTATTTTGGTGCCCTGTCCAGTAGTAGCAAGCCCTAGGCAGCTACAAAAAAACCAAAGCAAAGCTCCAAACCTCTACTCAAACCTCAGCAAGGCAAATCTTAATTTATGTTCTAATGGCTTTCTACATTAAATACTAAAGCACCTCACTGGAAAAAAAAATACATTTTAAAGTATATAATCCATCTAATTTTATAGAAATTGCTACCATTCCAGTTGTATTACCAGATAACAATACACATCTATCATCCAGGAGGATGGTATCATAAGTCCAACATCATAAACGTGAATACCTCTTACAAAGCCAAAATGAGCTGAACATCAATTTATACCAAGGGTTATAGCTTTAGTCTCCTCCAAGCAGTAATCCCTCTTAATTGACCATAATCTCTCTTAAGTGTTCTGAAATGAGGGAAAGCCACAGGGAAGGCAAAGCTGTATTTCCTCTAAAGAGAAAGGTTTTACGGAAGACATGATACAGCACATATGTGAGGAAGACATATTTCTCAGCTTGCATAATATACTTCCATGAAAACTAATGACTGTCAGAAACACAAAGATGAAAACCAAAGCAAAATGCTCTGTGACATCAGAAGCAAAGAAGAGACAAAGTCTCTGTGATAAATGGGATAAGAAAGCCAGCACATGGCAAGTCAGGTAGTTTTCTCTACCTGTTTGTCAACAATTACCTCACACATCCCAAACGCAAGAACTTGCTCCTGAAGCAACAAGTAGAAAGCAGAGAAGCAGCAAAGATTTCCTAATCAGCATGCCTGTGGCTGGCACTGCAGCTCTCTCTCATCCCTTTCCACTGTTGGGGAGCAGAGAGTGGGTAGCCTTAAAGCAGTGCTGGGCCTTCAGCCAGGCTGTGTGAACTTGACACGTTTCAGGCAGTGTTGAATAAAAACAGTGCTGCTGTAAGACGTGTTTCAAACTTGCAAGCTGGCAAAATGGTGAAAGAGAAAAGGCCTTTTTGAAACAAAAAAGGAGAAAGTCGGAATGGTAATCCACACAGAAGTCCTAGCTTATAGAAAATACTGCAGCTCATACCAAAGCAAGTTTCAAGTGCATTCATAGCCAAGGATGAGAGTTTGGAATTACATAAAGTTTTAGCTTGAAACCACGATCAGGAATAGAACAGAAGCAAAACCCTTAAAATTAATAGAAATTTTATTCTCTGTGCAGTGTTCCCAAATGTTGTACATCATCTAGAGACACTGCCTGCCCCCTCCATCTGCCACAGTTCAGAGACAACTTCTAGGTGCCTCATGGCCATCCTCTCTGCTGTCTGTCTCTACTCACATCATGTCTCAGCGTTTACCCATCAACTGGCACTGCAGGTCTGAGGCTCAGGTGTGTCCAAAGGGTTGAGGCAGGAGTGCCCTGCAGGTAGGGCAAGGACAATGCCAATGTTTCTTTCCAAGTTGTCAGCTTTGAGATCAGCTTTAGTTCGTTTTAAATAGAGTAACTGGTGAAACAGGTAATTGGAAAAAAAAAAAAAAAAAGTTTCTGGAGAAAAATAGAGGGTCAAAACAGGTTTAAGGGGCACTAATCTCAGCCCTAAGTAGAAACGGTGGCAGCATCCTGTGATGGTGACAGGAGGGAATGGATTACAAAGGATAACACTGGTAAGCAAGGTAAAGAACAGTCTTTTCTGCTTGCTGCAAATGATCTTCCAGCGAGTTTGTAACAATAGGGTATTCAAACTATGTTGTTAATGGCTGAGAAATGGTATTACACTATTTCTAATAGAATAATTTACTAATGGTAAGTGAATTATGGGCACTATTTATCGTTATTTTTATAGATCCAGACCTTCCCCTCCCCCTCCTTAATTTTACCACAAGCTAAACCACAGTCAGCTTCAGGCAGACATTTGTTTGAACAAAAGCTAGGGAAGAATGGAGGGCTCTATTTTGTTGTCCATTCTTTATACACAGAACTGTAAGAGCTGGAAGGGACCTCTGGAGATCATCTCACCCAACCGCCCTGCCAAAGCAGGCCACACAGGAAGGTGTCCAGGTGGTTTTTGAAAGTCTCTAGAGAAGGAGACTCCATAACCTCTCTGGGCAACTGTTCCAGGGCTTTGACACCCTCAAAGGAAAGTTTTTCTTCCTCTTCAGGTGGAACTCCCTGTGTTCCTGTTTGTGCCTGTTGCTCCTCCTTCTATCACTCGGCACCATGGAAAAGAGAGTGGCCCCATCATCTTGATACCCATTCTTTAGATATAGATAAGCATTGATGAGATCCCCTCTCAGTATTTTCTTCTCCAGGCTAAACAGCCCCAGGTCTCTACAGAGAGACATTAGCATGTACTAATAAAACATATTCAAAGTAATATTAAATCCTAAGGCAGTGTGCAGTAACATAAATTGTTATTCCAACATCTAAATAATTTCATGGAATACTGAATGCTATACTCACTATTTAATTACATTAGAGAACACTATTAAATTCAAGACAAAGTATCTGGCAATATCACTATAATGAGTAAATGAACTGGGTTTGAGTCTCTTTATAAAATTACTTCCTCTCCAGCCATGACTCCCGTACCTCCTTCCTTTTATAACTGTTTGGGAATGCTGGGTTAGATGGTATGTTTAAGAAGAAATATGAGTTCTCTGAAATAGACTATTGGTTTTTAGCTATTAAAGACATTGCCTTTTGAAATGAATGCACAGAGATCTACAGGTTATCAGAATCTCTTCTGAACTCTACGTTTTATGTGTAGCTTATTTTGCCTAGTTTCCCTAACAGTTCCTCAAAGAGTCATGCATTGTATGTGTTTGTTGACTTTATACAGATATTGTTCACTGGCATTCGTACCATGCTCTAGTCCTGAGCAGCAGTCTGCAAGTCAGGATCTGGGGGGAATCTCTTTGGCATTGGTTAGCTGGTAACAAAAGAATATTGTTTCAAGGCAGTTTGTACTTATATTTCATCGATGTAAGGGTGAATTCAACATTATTAGAAACATAAACATACATTTTGAAAAGATATATGTCAAAGTTCGACCTTTTGCTTCCACATCTCAGTCTGCTGAGAAATGGCCTTTGTTTGATACTCTTCTGCCCTACAGACATCCAGGGATATAAAACCAATGAAGCATTTCATATTGGAATTTACACTGTAGCTGCAGAATAGACTAGTATCTCCCAGGAAAAATATATATTTCCTTCCCAAAATCTTTTCTTTGATTGAAAGAGTGACACATGATCCACAGCCTGCTAAAATGAAGAGTCTTTTAAAGACATTAGGGTCTATCATGATTTGAAAATGTACCATAAAAGGTGAACTGTAAGTCATCATACCAGCATTATGGAAAAACCTCATCTAAAGAATAAAATAGTCTGAGGGAGGATAGATTTTTGTTTTTACAGAGCATATAGACTGCACTGTCCCTTTTTAAAGCTCTTTGTCATCCACTGAAATATTTATGAGCGAAGTTAACATCACCATTAACATATACTATTCTTTTTTCCCCTTTGCACCAAAATACCAGATGATGGATGAAGTGATAGCTTGAGAGCCAAAGACATAGGGCTTAGTGATAGCAATCTCTCAACTATATATAGAGCTTTCTCATCCAGATGAAACTGAGCGCTAAAGCACTTCAAGATCCTTAGTGTTCCTTATAGAGTTTCAGACGTTAACACATCCAAGAGATGTGGAGCAAAAACTTGGAAGGGGAATTGTCTTCAGATAATGAATATCTCGTTAAGAACTAGGAAGTAGAGCACTAAAAAACTTAAATCAGAACATCCTATACAACTAGGGCTTTCTCAGCATTGCCTGATCATTGCATTTCAGTGTTTTATTGTTCTGTCTCTCAGTGAAACTCTGATATAATACTATATTACTCCTTGATATTCTGCTGTAACTACTATTGTATTTGTGCAACATTTTGTATGGTATGATTCATGCCCACTGAAGTCAATGTGTAGTCTTTCCATGACTGATTGATTGGGCCTATGTGAGTATCTTTCAAGATACCCTACAGGAAAAATAAGTCATTGTGTAATAATGATTGAAGGGAAGTGAGAAATGGAGCACATACTCACTTGCCAGATCAGAGAGCTGGGAGTGAAACTTAATAAAATGCTTACTGACATTATAAGCACTTTGTGAGTAAGATGTCCATGACATTAATAGCACTAGGAATTCTAGAAAGGGAGGACTGAAAATTTGACTAGTGAAGGTAAAGAAGAAATGCAGATAAAGGACACTGTTACTACTCGAGAATGAAGCTCTCTTTCTCTGGCTTAGATTTAATCTAGCATGAGATGCCTACCTGGACTGTATTTGCACTTTTAAATTCCAGTGCCTTTGCTGAGTCCACAATGAAGGATGCTGACGTTTCACAGGGGGTTAGGAATGGTTGGCTAAATAAACACTGCATACAGATCTACACATGAAAGACCTTTTGGTACAGTTTCCGGTATCACTCATCATAAAAGAACACAGCTGCCAAAGTACCCAGCTACACAATCCATAGACAGTAGTGCCTGGAAGTCCCAGCGCTGGGTGTGGGTTTGTATCCCAGCTGGCTGAGGCAGAGAAGTGCTGTTCCCATTTTACAGCTGTGGAGCTGGAGCAGAGTAAATTGACAGGCATATGGGAGGACTGAATAGGAAGGAGAGCAATGGCGCAGGAACATTCATCCTTCATCAGTTGTGTGTTGAGCAAGCTGACAGCTTAGTGAGGGTGACAGGCAGAGTGTATCTTTCTGCCTCAGATTAGTGGCTAGCATGCTGCTAGAAGTCCAGAGGGGCTCTGAGATGCTCCCAAGGTGTTCAGATGAGAGGTGACAGCTTGCATCCGTAGGAGGCGATAACTTCAGCAGAGTTGGAAACCCAAGGGGAACCAAGAGCTCACAGCCATTAACTTGCATAGGTACCTCTTTCAAGATGTTGCAGGTACCTGGGCCTAGGTCTTCAGTGGCTACATTATGACATCCAAAGGTCAGCCATGTGCCAAGTTTGACATCGAAGCCAAAGGTTCCCAAGCCCTTTATTGGAAAGTTGCCAACCATTACAAGTTTGAGTCTGCATAACTGGGACAGCTGGAGAGAAAGCTGCACGGTCCATGAGAGAGCTGATGTTTGGAGCAGACTGCCATCAGCAACAGATTTCAAAGGGAATTCTGCCCTTCATCTCTACCTGTTCATTAGGGGCAGGGTGAGTTGCAGCATGCAGAAAGGCTTTGGGTGCTCCCACAGCTATCTGATTTTTCTGTTCTCATTCACAGCAGCAGACTTTTCACTGTCACTAGCTCTAGACTTCACATGAGGTCACAGCCCAGACCAGCTGCTCCCTGGAGCAGTGAGCCAACAGGGTGTCACAGCCAGCAGAGCAGGGTCATCAGGCTCCAGGCGAGCAGGGCAGGCCTGTGAGTGCAGGGGGTGCACAGGGTTCAGGCCATTGAGCAAAGTTATGGTGAGAAAGTAGATCCAACATCAAGACACTAAATCAATCCACAAACGAGGATCAGGTCCAGTGATGGTAACTAGGGTCAGACAGATCCCAGTGACCATTAGACAGGTCCATGATGACAAAGTAGGCATGAGGTCAAGCAAGAAAGTCAATCCACATGCCCAGGTCAACAGGGTCTATGGTCAAAGGCACAACAAGGCTGAAGACCAGCACTGCAACCACACAGCTCAGACAGGGACCATAGCACAAGGCTAGGCTTAAACAGATCCCTGGGCCTGTGGGCCGGGGCTGTGGTGGAAGCCTCAGGTAAGGCTAGTCAGGGACACTAAGGCCTACTTGTGCCCTCGGGGCTCTGACATTTCTGGAGACTTGCCTCCATTTACAAGGAAATGAAAGAGCATTGTTTGAATCATGTGCTGATGTTATTTCTTTTTATAAATGCCTCGATTTAGAGGTTTACACAGCAGAAAAAAAATAAACCCTATTTTAACTGAAAGAAAAATAGACATTTTAATTGTGTGCACATTGTTTACTGACTTAAAACTACCATTACTCTAGGAGAACAAGGTAAGAGAAAGTCTGTGTCTCCCTTGGAAACCCATATCAGTAAAGTGGGAATATTTCAACACATGTAATTGATTTATACTTCAAGAAAATAAAATTATTTCTTTCCTCCCCACTCCTAAGCTGCTTGATTGGAAAGTAATTGCTCTGCTTTCAGGAGGCAAAGACAGTTACAAGGCTTACGTCAAAGCTGGTAGCCTCATTGCCACATCAAAGCCACATAAAGGTGGCTGTGAGTGAAAACAGATAAATGCGGTGATAGTCAGCGTGAGCACTGGCCAACTGAGACAATATTTATACATCTGCAGAGAGTGTATTTTATTTAGTGTTTGGAAGGTGGTCATTTGATCAACCAGAACTTTAGTTTGTTTGGTGGGGATAAAGGGGCAGTTTGTTTGGTGGGGGTAAAGGTCCAACCAGATGTTCTGCTTGGAGACACTCATGTTGATTTCTTACTCTGTGTTGCCACCTAGTGAATTCAAAGGTGACTTCATGACTGCTCCGGCTTAGGTTCTGGGGGGATAAGGGGTGTTTTTTTTTGTTTTCCCCTTTTGAGATTTTGTTTATTTTATTTTCTGAGGCAAAACAAAAATGAAGCAAAGGAAAGGAGTAGAGAGAGTCTTTTCAGGCACATTTTCAGGTCTGTTACTCTGCTATATGACCAAACACAGGCAAACTCAAGAAAACACTCATACTCGTAAGCTCCCAGGCTCATAAATTACTCACATTCCTCAAAGTGCACACTGGTTGCCTGGTACCTCACTGCAGTAGGATATCTTGTTGCTTCTTATACTCCCACTGCAATAGCAAGCTTCCTCCCCATCAGCTCCTACCACTTGCTCATTTGGGCTCCTTTCTTCCTCTCTACTTCTGCTGTCCCTGCCCTTGGAAATCTTGGTCTTCATGTCCACCCCACTCTCCCTTACTATGAACAAGACACCTTCTTCATATTGTGCTTGGGAAATAAATAGCTTCTGCAATCACTGATAGATGTTTTGGCAGGAGTAATGAAACGGCCTTCTCATCGGACCTAGTTCTACCCCCTGTCATGGCCTCTGAAACATCAGGAAAAGAGGGTCATACTAGAACTTCTGGATAAGATGCTAAACTGGGCTTTGGAAACTCCAAGCCCTGAATTTCCTCTAGCTTTCTGTGTGGCTTTGGCAAGTCACTTAGTTGTGATGGACTTAAACTCCTTTATCCTGAGAATGCCCCTGGTCTTTATGCTTTGCATTGCGAGTCTGTTCTTATTATTCAAAATCCTGACAATGTGAAACAGACATCAGAGAACTTGTCAGCAGATAGAGAGTATAAGAGTATCTGATATATAACATTCACCCCTCTGCACTGAAACAAAGCTTGGTTGACCTCTCTGTGTCTTTGTTGCCATCTGGCTTGTCTGCCTTCATTTATTTTTTCCACTGTTTTCTTTATGCTTTGAAGTTGTCAAGGGCAATATGGGGTACAGGGTAAGAAAAAACCCCTGCATTTCTGCTCCTTGGAAAAACAGGAGTCAATAGATTCATCACAGTTTGACAATATGTCTGTTGCAAATAGCAACCTTATTAATTTGCATTGGCACCTGAAAGATTCTTTGAGAGACATTGGATTTTGCACATTTGTAATTTGATCAACAAAAGAAATATCTCAACAAGGTAATGCCTCAAATAAACATGCCTTGTTCAATTTAATACTAAAAGAAGCAACATTTAGTTGAGCGCAACAACTGAAAATCTCAAGTAAAAAAAAAATCTCCCCTTGGAAATGGCCAACACTGATTTAACTGTATCTTTGAAGGGGAAAGGTTTGGCTGCAGAGATGTTTCATTTATAAATTGAAAAAAAACCTGCTCATAAGAAAAGCCAGTAGAATTAAGAGATCATTTTCCTCAAAGAAATGACGTGTTTATTTTAGGAGAATAGTCTTTCAGGAATAGTATTTAAGACCAAGAAGATTTATTAGCTGAGGTCATAAAATCAATACGTGTTTTCATACTTTGTACTTCTAAGGCACTTTACAGTGTCACTGATACATACAAAAACATCCTGGATATAAAAACATCCTACATATAGAAATCTTCAGCTTCAAAAAAAAAGGTCTGTAAGATAAGAACTTACATATCTTTGAGGCACACCAAGCACTTCTTCTGTATAGGCACATTCCAGCTATTTTGTGTAGGCAGTTGTTACAGAGAAGTATAAAAGCTCTATAATTTCATTTGCACATAAGGATTTCTTCTCCAGTGGTACGTAAGTACTGCTAAAGCAGCGTAAATGAAAGTAGCAGGAAAAGGTCATTTATGACAGGGAATGGACACTACTGATAAAATTGCAGGTGACAGTAGAATTGGCCAAAAGATGTATGGTAATAGAGGTAAAGCAACACACAAACCGAACTTGAGAGCCTAGTAAAAATGCATGGCTAATTGTTACACACCTGAATAAGGAAGGTAAACCTTGTCTATGGACAGGAGGAACACAAAGCTTCTAATTAGTCACTCTGAGGAGGGCCGAAAAATTACAGGGAGGAATGAACTGAGAGAAAACTGCCATTGGGATGCGAAGACAAAAATTACTCATGCCATCATTCTTTGTCAGTGGAAACTGAGAGATCTTTTTACTAAAATATTAAGACAACATGATGAAGATCACTGGAAGCAATGATGTCTGCATAAAATTCCATAAATTTCTTATGACAAAGATTTCAGTTTGTCGAAAAATAATACATGCAGGACTTCGTAACAGCATGAAAGCCTCTGCAAGAAGAAAAGGCCAGGTACTCTAATCTCCTATTTTCATCTAGGAGAAAGGCAGGAAGAAGCAAGGAAGGAGAATGAAGCTTGCCAAACGCAAACCCGGCAGAGCCTTGTCCATGAAAAACTGAGAGTAACTTTTTAAATGTAATCTAATTGAGCACGCTGTGACAAATGATGCAGTAATGGATCATTGGTGAATTCAAATCATTGGCAACTGTAAGGTAGCAAGCAGAAGTTACATGGATAACGCATCAGTTTTCAAAAGCCGTGTTTCATGACATCCAGGCATGAGATTGAATCATTTCATGCTTCCTTCTCTGTTTAAATTACATATTCTGAACAGTACTGAGAACAGTAGCATTTAAACCAGTGTCATCTCTTTCCCAACAATTTCCCTGTGTTGGAAGGGTTACAAAAGCAGAGTTTATACTAGTATAGGTAATATTCTTTAGGCTTTAAACTTTATTATTCAGAATTTATTCTCTCATAACACAGGATTTGGTTCTGTTTTTACTTGAGGGATTTATTTAATTTTATTTCACATGTATTACTGTAACTGAGCTACTTCTGAGGTAAGCAATAGCTGACTTTTAATTATATTCATTTTTATTTTCTACTAATTAAGATTTTTTTGAGGTTTAGATGTTGCCTAACAAAATTAATTACCATTCATCTCAGTTCTCAAGAGATACTGCCTTTGTTTGTAACAAGAGTTCTTCTAGGTAAGGTTGTAATGTATTTTTTATAGGTAGACAGGGAATACTCTGCATCTTGAATGCATTACATGTAAAAATGGACTTAAATTAGCTGCAAAGAGAATAAAAGAGTCAAAATCTCAAATGGGAGTGAGGTGAACAAGTTCAGAAGAGCATAATTCTTACTCTTGTATCCAGTAGCCAACTGACTGCCAGTCTGTCGGAAAAATCTTTCTGCCTTTTATCCTATCTTTCTTCCAAAAGCAGGATAGTCTGACGTATAGAAGAAAATTTGTGACTCAGAAGACATCAGAAGGCAGTTATATTCTATACCAGAATTTTTCTGTCTTCCCTGGTTTTGGTGAAGGCGCTGCTAACTGCTATGAAATGGCAATGGCTCCCTCTAGTGATTGTACTCCAACAGACACGCTGGTGTGCAACCATTGGGACACCCATTTTTCCTGACAGAACATCCCTGAAACTCTTTTTCAGATTCAGTACTATCACATGCTAATTGCAAAACAAAACACACACCTAAATCCATGGGACTTTAGAAAAGCTTAAAATGCACCTATATCTAACTATATGAAACCATAGTCATAGAATCATAGAATGGCTTGAGTTCGAAGGGACCTTAAAAATCATCTAGTTCCAACCCCCTTGCCACAAGCAGGGCCACCTCCCATTAGACCAAGTTGCTCAAAGCTTCATCCAGCTTGATCTTAAACACTCCCAGGGACGAGGTATCCACAACTTCTCTGGGAAACCCATTCCAGTGTCTCACCACCCTCACAGTAAAGAACTTCTTCCTAATGTCTAATCTAAATCTACCCTACACTAGTTTAAAACTGTTGCCCCTTGTCCTATCACCACACACCTTTATAAAAAGTCCCTCTCTAGATTTCCTGTAGGCCCCCTTCGGGTACTGAAATGCTGCTATAAGGTCTCCCCAGAGCCTTCTCCAGGCTGAACAATCCCAACTTTCTCAGCCTGTCATTGTAGGAGAGGTGTTCCAGCCCTCTGATCATCTTCATAACCTTCTTTGGGAACCACTCAAACAGGTCTACATCCTTCTTGTGCTGGGGCCTCCAGAGCTGGACACAGTACCTCAAGTGGGGTCTCACAAGAGCAGAGTAGAGGGTCAGAATAACTTCTCTTGACCTGCTGGCCATGTATTTTTTGATGCAGCCCAGGTATGGTTGGCTCTCTGGGCTGCTAGCGCACATTGCCCGGTCATGTTCAGCACTTCATTCACCAGCATCTCCAAGTCCTTCTCTACAGGGCTGCTCTCAATCCACTCATCGCCCAGACTGTATTTGTGCTTGGGATTGCCTTGCCCCAGATGCAGGACCTTGCACTTGGCCATGTTGAACTTCATGACGTTGGCATGGGCCCACCTCTCCAGCCTGTCCAGGTGCCTCTGGATGGCATCCCTTCCCCCTAGCCTGTCTACCACACCACACAGCTTGGTGTCATCCACAGACTTGCTGAGGGTGCACTCGATTCCCCTGCACATTTAGCCGACCAAGATGTCAAACAGCACCGGTCCCAGTACCAGTCCCTGAGGGACTCCCCTTGTCACAGGTGTCCATTTGGACATTGAGCCATTGATTACAATTTGAGAGTGACCATCTAGCCAGTTCCTTATCCACCAAGTGGTCCATCCATCAAATCCACATCCTTCCAGTTTAGAGACCAGGATGTAGTGCGCGACAGTGTTGAAGGCTTTGTACAAGTCCAGGCAGATGACACCAGTTGCTCTTCCCTTAGCCACCGATGCCATGACCCCATCATAAAAAGCCATCAAATTTGTTAGGCAGGATTTGCCCTTGGTGAAGCCATATTGGTTGCTACCAACTACCTCCTCATTTTCCATGTGTCCTAGCAGAGTCTTCAGGAGGACCTGCTCCATTATCTTGCCAGGCACTGAGGTGAGACTGACTGGCCTACAGTTTCTCGGGTGTTCCTTATCTCCCTTTCTGAAAATGGGAGTTATGTTTCCCCTTAGTCTATATTCTGTACCAGGCCAGTCAACCAAACCATTCTCCTACAGTCAGGATAAGAAACCATTTGGCTTCTTGGACCTACAGCAATAAGAATGGGCTTGAGGAGGAGTCTGCAGGTGCTCCAATTAAGCTGCTATTTTGCCTTTCCTCGCAAACAACAGAAGGTCAGGCCCATGGGACTTCAGTTTGCATTTCTTCACTGTCAAGGAGAAGAAGAAACAGGAGTTCTAAGAGCTATAGAAGAAAGGTTTTGAGCAGAGGCTGTCAAACTGTCATGCCTAACGATTGGCATCTTAAATACTCCTTTGCCTTTCAGATCGTTCATTTCAAGTGCACAACCTGTTCTATTATCTCATGTCAGCTAACATTGCCTCCTTTTTCCCTTTCTCTTTCCAAGCCCTGAGCCTCACCTCTCTCCCATCTGTCATTTCTTCAAATGACAGGTACAACAGTAACAGAAGAGAACTGGTGTTTCTGTCTGTCCTTCCAGATAAAAAAACTCCTGAAAGGAATCACCCCTTATTCTGAACATTGAGATACAAACTGTGTCTTCATGGCTATTGCTATTTGTGCTGCATAAACTCCTTGCAAAAGGTTTCAGTGCAGCTACAAATACAGAAATGTTTTCTTACCACCTAGATGTTTTATGACTTTTCCTGTCTGAATTGATATTAATTAATCAAGATTACAGCCTGCGAAGTGCTGAATGACATGCTCCATGTAAAGCAGTCATGGAAAGCAAGTTTCCCCTAGCTGCAGAAAAGAATGAGACAGTAGCTGAACTGTAGATAGTATTCCTCCAACTTAATTCCTGTGATGTCTTAGGTTAACAACGTAATTCTGAGCTTCCTCTGAAAGAGAGAGGTATAAATGTCTTTACTGCCAACAAATGAATTTATGGCCATCTTTCATAAGCGTTGCATAACTTGGGGTGTGGATATGACTGTGGGCCTATAGCAAGATTTGCATATCATTCCTGTGTGGCATTGGATTGAATTAAGCAGGCTGAAAACTAATGTTTTCTGGGGTGTCTGACCCACTGTGGGGCTGTGGGGTGGGGAAGACATCTGGGAGTGGTGGAAGGTAATTCAAGAGCTGAGATTCCAGAAAGCATTGGGCCAGATTACACAATTAATGTTAAACTAGGAGTGAATTAAATCCACCATAAGCTTGGTCATACTCTTAATGCGTGTGCACAGTAACATCTTTTACCTTGAACTGGGTAGTAAACTAGCTTGCGTCAAAGCTAGCAAGGAAGGAAAGAAATAATTTTATGAGCAGGCAAAGCAAGGGGTGCTGTCATCAACTTCTGAAAGACTACAGAGCCTGCAAAGGATAAAAAGTATTCTAAATCTTAAACAAAAAAGTTATTTCACCCTTTACCTTTGACTATGAAACCCGGTAATCCACCAGTGTTCTGAAAAATCTCAGAATGTCTTCTGAAGATAAGTACCTCCATAAAAGATTTCTTAATGTACATAATGAATTCATAGTAAGAGTTGATATTGTCACATAACCTGTCTGCGTTATCCAGAGAAGATGGATAACTACAGGAGACACAAAGGAAGTGAAGCCAAAGGATCTACTGTGACAAACATGCCTTTGGGCAGTCCAAGACTAAAAAGAAAGAGGTCAATTGAAAGAATCTCTCTGCTGAACAATCCTGAGGAAGGGCAATTGTATTGATTTTAATCTAGAAAATATGTAAAGCATGGTCTAGGATTACCATGGATGGAAGAGCATTATTCATGACCTCAGCAATGTTCATCAGCCTGGAGAGTAGTGAACTAATATTGTCCTTCTAGTTTTACTGACCACATTTCAACAAGTAGAGCTCTTCCGTAGCTTTGATTTTGATTTTGAATTAATAAGGCATTATCTGGGGAAATTGTTTCCGATAGGAATGACTAGCGGTGACGTAGTTTGAGAAAAACTGCTTGATCATTGAGATTAAGATTCAAAGTAATATTGAATGCTTTCTCTAGAGCTTCCTGTAGTAGTCCATCCTGCCTCTAGCAGTATTCCAAATTATTTCCACAACTGGGAATACAAGAGGAAATTCATAATGGCTATGTTTTGTCAAGAGCCAGGAACAGCTCAGTTGCTCCTGGATGTTTCGTTAAGGATATTGGCGCTTTTTACATCATAGTGACTTCATATATATTTGCCTTATGCAGTATAAGCAGTTGCAGTTTTTGACTGGTACATTGGCGCTTTTTACATCGTAATGACTTCATATACATTCACCTTATGCAGTATAAGCAGTTGCAGGTTTTGACTGGTACTTTAGCTGATATTTCTACATTGCCAGTTTTTACACCTTAAAATTGTTTGTAATATGGATGAGTTGTAGTTATAACAGAAGCCATATTTAAAATAGTGAGTTTGTAGTCATTGCTGTATTACTTTGTCTTTTATTTCTTTATTATTAAGAAACTCAAGTATTTTCCTTGTTTTCTCCCTAGTTTTCTTCCTATCCTGCTTTATTTTTATCCCTTTGTTTTCATAAGTTCTTACTCAGTTTTGACACTTTCCAAGCTGTTGCTCCCAGAAGTCACGTGATAATGTGAAGCATCTGGGTTAGGACAAATCATAACTTTAATCACCCTGCAATTCAACCCATTAAAATAATCAGGAGTGTTTCAGGGAAAAGCAAAAGAACTTTGTAAAAGAAGTCTGAAGAATAGCCGTCTGATCTCTGCCATGGAGAAATTCTTTTAATACCAAAACACAGAAGGAACTAACAGAAGTGAATACTATGTCCAGGTTTTCCAAAGCACAAGCAAAATTTATTAATGCAAGTCAAACTTGGTTGTTTTGTGAAATAAAATTAAATCATCCATTTCTCTGTGTCATGTGAGGGGATGAAGAATAACCAGAACAGTCAGATTTTATCTGATGATGTTATGTAGTACTGATTGCGTTCTCCTGTCTTTCAGTGCATGTAAAGCATGCAAAGGTCTTTTTTGCTCATCCCTTCCTGAGAACCTATTTTTACTTATCATGTATGCACAGATTAAGAGTCTGTTTTAATATACAGTCTGAGCTGAGATCACAGAGAGAAGGTAGGAGAAGAAAATGACTCACTAAGACCTGAAAAAGAAAAAAAAAATCCCAACAAAGGAAGTCAATAGAAGAGTCAGACACCAGATTCAGGACTGCAAGCCCTCCAGTAAAATATTCTCTGCGCTGCACTGGACAGATCTTTAAATGGGACATTTCATCCTTAATAAATAAAGCAAATGTAATTAAATGAAAAAACACAACAAAACAGGAAATGGTTTTCATAAGTGATTTGCTCTGGGGAATTGTACTCTGGCAGACAGAGAGAAGCCTCATCTTCTATGCTGTACCTGACACTTTCTAGTTTAAAGAGAATTTAGGAAGATGTATTGGAGAACAATCAGATAATGTAGCATGATAGGTACTTGATCTACATTCGATAGTATTGTGCCGTAACACAGGGATATTACTCATGGACTTGAAACCTCAGAATGAATACATAAATGAATACGTAAATGAAAATAACTCTGGAAATATAATAGCTAGTACTTTGCATGTTTTTATAAAATGACATATATACTTCTTAAAATAGCTCTAACAGCTTCTAGAGCATGTAGACATGTACCATAGTATGCCATGTTTTCAGATGATTGAAGAATAGTTGTTGAGGAATTGAAGAATAAACTAAGATATGGCACCTTTAATCATTTTTCAAAGCTTAATTGGACTGTATACCAATAAACATAAAATATTTCTCAGTGATAATGGCATACTCAAAAGATTCAGTGCATTTCTATAAAACATCAATTGGATCAAAAAGCAAACACAGATACTAACCACAGGAAGATGTCAAAGATATTACTGAGAACACAATACCTGTTCTCTTAATGTACAAACCATCTGTAGCAAGCAGCTAAGGGATATTTTGAAGACGATTATTTCTTTTATTCTAGATATGAAGAGATTTTTTTGTTAGCCTGCAATTTTCGTTCTTTTTTCCCCCTCTCACTGCTATGAACTGCACAACGAAGCAGCCGCAACTGAATTGGGAGTTGAAAGACACAAAGCAATCACTAAGCAGATGGTTTAAAGAGGAAGTCTTCTGATTAACAAGTTATTTGTAATTTTTCTCAATGGGCTTCTTCTCAGTTTCTTCAGATTGGTCCTGTAAAACCAGACTCAATGACTAAGGAGACCCTGTGACAATTCCTAGTGAGTGTGCTGACAGGTGCTTCAAGTACCTCACAAGTGTAAACAGTGTGAAATATTTCCAGCTTGTGTTCAGAACAACATATTGCCTGTGTTCAACAAAGAACTATTATCCAAAGAAGCTTCTGTTAATGCCATGCTGAGTTTAAGGAGAGATTTGCAGAGAACCAGGCTGGTTAGCTGAGGTGCTGTGTCACATCAATACTGCAAACTGTCTGCCAGACAGGAGTTGGCTCACTTTCTGGATGACTTGGAGAGAAAGTTAAAAACCACACTTCATAACCACACTGAGCTAGCTGCAAAAACTAAAAGAGAAGCCACATGCCTAGATTTCTAGTCCCTAGCAAAATGAAAATAAAAGGGTTTTGCTAGTGGTATGCAAAACAATTATATAATTTCATGTGTGTTAATGGCAGTTAGTCAGTGCTTTGATGGGTATATCACAGTAAATTCTCAACGCAAAAATGATTGACTGAAAAGGGAGAAGTGAAAATAGAAATCAAAAGATATGTGACAACCTGCTCTTGATAAGCTTCACCTGATGCACCTTCAGGCTGTCATGATTGCGTGGCTGAGAACATGCTTGAAATGATTACTATTCTGGCTTTTAAATTTAAAGACAGATGATTGAATCAGCTTAAGTATGAACCAATTTTATCCCCATTTTAGTTAATTGGAATCTTAGTAATGAAACATCCCATCCCTTTCACATCTTGTTATGAAGACACATATTTCTGGCACAGTTGGATGGCTGAACTGTTGCTCAATACAGCTGTTATGATATTTCTATCAGCTTCTCTCAAAGAAATCAGAGAGGTTTTTTTTTTTCTCTTGTTTTCATGCCTGAGTCAGCATTTGGTAATTACTCTGTGTACACACCATGTCAAATTGTTCTTGTCCCCTAATCGCTGAAGTGGCTGATGAAATGCTTTGTCATTGCAGAGAGATGTATCTGCCATGGAGGCCACCCTCTTCACTTACTTGATATACTTCAATGTCAAGAGTAATGACTGAGTTTGGTTTGTAATGAGGCTTCAGCTCCTCATACTACTACTACACATCTTTTTCTGGTCAGTGTTTTCCTGAGCAGACTCTTGCTTATGACTTTTTCCATAGCTATCTGCCATCAAAGTCCTGTAAAAAGCCTGAGGGAAGAGTCCTGTGAGCAGGTTGCTCTTTGGGGGATATTTTCAAGCAGTTATAAAGTAGCTTATTGTTTTATGCTGCATATAAAGGTTCACTTTGGAAATCAGGCTACCTCAGTTTCAACAACTCTCATAAACAGCCCTGTCTTGAAGTTTTTCAATGTACTGTAACTCCAGAATAACTGCTTCTACCACGTTTCTGCATTTTGTGTGTGAGATCAGCCTCTTTAGTATTAGGAGAAAGAGGGACAGAGGGCATTATATGGTCTTCTAAACTAAGCCTCACGGCCTCCTTTCTACTTTCTGAAGCAATACAATTGCCAAGGTAAAGTAAGACCTCTCCCAAGGAGGGAAAGTCCTGTGCTACTCTCTTGTCCTCTACTGCCTTCTCTTTGCATTCTGTGCTCTGAACAGGGTAGTAGCAGGCTCCCACATGAGCAGGCAGCAGATGAGGCAGTGGGAAGGAGGTGGGAGTTGTAACAAGAGAGTCACTTTCCTACACAAAGGCTGCTAAACATTTCTCGTCGAAAAATGGTTTTGGTGGAGAAGCATTTGTTTAGTGTACTTTTTCATTGTTTAAGATAAGGTACTTTTTTGGCGACAAGTTACAGAGCTTCTTAAATTGTCTGTGTTGAGGGCTGATGGCAAGTCATGTTTCTCCAAAAGACTTCCCAAGCTATTTTTACAAGCAACTCTAGTTTTCATATTTCATACGGAATTTGGCTGAGCTTGCTGTATGAATTAAATGTATATATTTTCTAGAAAGAAAATGTGGCAAAATTTATATCATGTTGGAATTTAGAAATTGTAGAGTATGTTACTCCACTCACTCTGACATAGCTGGAGGTGGGTCAACCTACAGAAATATTTTTAATATTTCCAGTACCTCTCAGCAGATCTGGATCTGACTTTTCGATCCCAACAAGAGCTTTTTAAGTTTTCCCAAACTGTCTTTGCTAATTAAAAAAAAAAAAAAAAAAAGACAACTAAATTTTTCCTTTACTCCAAAAGAATGCTAGAAAAGGGCTTTAACTTTCCCATTTCCTTCTAGGAGAGGACTCAGGCTGCTCAAGACGTACTACTCCTTCTCTGGAGTATGCGCTACCACAATGAAAATGCTTACCGGTTTCTGTGCTAGGAGGACATTTAGCTTGGATAGAGTCATACAAACTGAATAATTTGAGACTAGGGACTACAAATGCAGTGGTTGTCAAGGTCATAAGCTCAATCATAAGATCACAGACTATCCCAGTAGAAACAAGTTAAGATGCAGGAATACAATAAGATAATCATTCTGGCAAGCAGCCTGCTGAAATAATGGGTTTTCTCTTGGCAGGCTTGATAAGCCTGCAAAAGCTACTAGGTAACTGCAGCATTGAGAATCCTTCATTTTAAAGACAAAGCAAAGCAGGTTTGAGACATTTAGAGAGTTGGGTGCAAGAATAAAATCTATGAGGTGGCAAAAAAATGTACCAATGTCTTTAAAAGACTGTTGGAAGAAGCTAATGTCCATGTTCAGGAGCTGATAAAAGTCATTGGCAGGTGATGATAAAGTTGTACATTTTAAGGGAAACAAGACTAAATAGGACTAGCATTAATTATGACTTTCAGAACAGAGAAGTATTTCCAATCCAGAAGCCAGCAAATATCTGATTCGACCCACATGAAACACCAGCACTGAGACATGCAAGACAAAGAGTGCAGTGGTGAGCACTCACAGAGCATGCAGCAGTGGTAGACTTGCCTTTGGATCCTGGGTTTTTGTTAAAATCAACGCCCTGAAAACAAAAGGCTGCAATTAATCCAGAGAACTTCCCTGAAAAGTTTCATTGCAGAAACCCTCCAGCAAGGTCTGAGCATATACAGGTGCTGATGTGGAACGTGGAAGTAGTTCATGTATGGTGAAATACGAGATGAAATTATAAAAAACAAAACACAAAATCTCAAAGCCCTCTTTACAGAAAGCAGAAAGTTAGCATAGAAGTATAACAAAAGGAACATAAAATTAAACAAAAGAATGAGATAAGTTTTGAGATGGTTAGACCAGTCCTAGAATCGGCATGGTACCTTTGTTATGCCAATACCGAGCAAGCCTTAACAATTGCAATTGTTTTCTAGAAAGCAAAGTTGAAGTTTGATTGGTGAAGACATACAAAGATGTGTGAAAAGAGATGCAAGCTGAAGCTGGCATCCATGTCTCAAAAATGCCTCTGGAATAAAGAAGAAAGGAGCAAATGAGCAAATATGTGAATCAATATTATCGCAAAAATTGAAATGGCACATCAGGGCACGGTTTAGTGGTCATGATAATGTTAGGTAGATGGTTGGACTTCATGATCTTGGAGGTCTTTTCCAACTTTAAAGATTCTGTTATTCTGTGAAGAAGCTTCTGAAAGGCAACAGTGTAAGTCCCTTTATTAAAGAAAGCAGAGTTCTGAGTGGTAAGTTTACATCAACTGGAAGACGCCTTACAAATAAACAGAGGAAGATTTTAGAAACAGAAAAAAAACATGCCTCTAGACAAATCGTGCTTAAGCAATGGAACGCTGGCGAGCGGAATAGAAAACCAATGATGTTGACAAAGAGATTTAACATTCAGAGCCCAAACCCAAATCATTTCTCATCACAAACAAAGCTGTGAAACAGTTACATAAAATGTAAACTCAGTGCAGTTTCAGGTAAAGATGAAGAGCTTTGAAAGAAATCACTCACGAAAAGCTGGCATTGATAAGGTTATCAGCAAAATCACCAAACTGTTAAATAAACCTTATGAGATCAGAAGACTCTTTTACATAAGAGTGAATGCAGCATTTCATTCGAAATGCCAA
The DNA here is from genome assembly GCA_013396935.1 of Baryphthengus martii. Taxonomy (NCBI): domain Eukaryota; kingdom Metazoa; phylum Chordata; class Aves; order Coraciiformes; family Momotidae; genus Baryphthengus; species Baryphthengus martii. The sequence continues at coordinate 154,713 of VWZK01002425.1, read as the reverse complement.
AGATGACCTAAGCATATGCAACAACCAAGAAGGCTTTAGGGTCCCTCCAGTCTTCTGCAGACAAAGCCAGTACTGACTAAAACAGAAACAAAGAACTAAGGCAAAAGTAAAGAAAGAGCAAGACACATTTCTTTCCATAAAACCATGGACCCACTATGTTTTTACCCTAAGTATAGTCATCAAAGAGATAACTGAATAGCAAAAGCCACTCAAACTTCACATATTTTAAGAAAGTTTTTTGACAGGTTTCAGCATGAATATAATTCTGGAACATCTTGAAATGTTATGATAACCAATGAAAATAATAGACATCCAAAATTTTATAGCAAGGCTTAGCTTTCCATTTTAAGTAAACATAGCTTCAGTGAACAGTTTAACACAGAACTCAATGTCAAATGAAAATGTCTTCTCTTATTTCGCTTTTATGGAATTGCTTGCTTCATTATGCAAAAGGGGATGAGAAAGTGTTTAACATTTGCTTTACATAGCATCAGATAGCTTAAAAACAGTAAGATCGATATAGATTTTGTTGATGCTACCAACATGATTATAAAAGAGCTTGTCCAACATTGACCTGAAACATAGCTTTAATAATTAGCAATGATGAAAATCTAGGGAGAGTTCACCAACTTTCAGTTTAAAATTTCTGAAAGATGTCATCAACAGTGATAAAGGTGATACCAGAAGAGGTTTAATTAGGCAACACAACACCTTTCCCCAGCTCAAACACTTATAGCTTGACTTGGAGGCATTATCAAAAGCAGTATCCATGCAGAGCTCTATCTACTCAATAAAATCTATTCATCCCCAGGTAACACTTAAGATATGTTCACTCTATCCTTAATGATGAACTTGCATTTTATACTCAGTACAGTGAAATAATATATTTACAGGCTTGAGAAATACATTCCACCCAAAGAGTCAAACACCAGCTTCCTAAGTAATCTGAGCTAAATAAAATTGAGAAAAGGCTAGAGAGGAGGACCTAGGAGGCAAGATACTTTTGCATCTGATAATCTTAGGAATGTTCCTTATTTTGGTGAGCCAATAATTATTTATTTGTTTAATAATGCATTATATACACATTGACATAGCTAGATCTGCAATATACCTTAAAAACAACACATCAGCTGTTCCCTTGGTATTTATTATTTATTATTAGGAACACAATTGTTGAGACTACATGAAGGAGAGGTTAGACCTTTGGTAGGTGCTAAACATACTTAGAATTCTCCAAGCAAAAATGTGTGGATAATTGGAGTTAGATTAAGAATAGCCTTAGACCTCATGTTTAAGTGTCAAACTAGGGTACATGTGGTACTCCTTACTGACGTGCGGAAACAAACTCCAAACTCATAAAGAGTTTAAAGCAGGGTATGTTTATTACAGCGCTGGATGCAAGGGATAGCTCTACCTAACTTGCATACCAGGGACTAAAACTTGCTCGCTTTTATGGTTACAAAACATGCATATTCATTAGTATGGGCTGTGTTATTCCAATCAGTTCTGGGAATAGGTGTGGTTATTACAATTGTTTCTGGGAACTCATTATCATAAGTCTCCTCCTCTTGGCACATGCATACTGTCGTCCGGTGGGCATGGGCTGGGGTCTCTGGGATGAAGGCAACGGTCTTCCNCCAAATATGCACACCAGGAACTCAAACTTGTTTGCTTTTATAGTTACAAAACATGGATATTCATTATACTTCCATGAACCCATCAGAATATTCAACAGATAGTTTACATATCGTCCCACCTCCCCGCACACGCGCTGTATGACGCTTCGGTGGTCGCTGGGTCCCCTCTGGGGGTCGTTGGATGAAGGCTGCTAGTCTTCCTCCCGAAGGCCCGAAGTCTTCCTCACCAGTAAACTTCTGACCTCTCGGGGGTGCGTGTGTTCGTGTGACTAGTACCCACACCAGCCACAGCTGTGGTGTCTCCTTGTCTTCAGGACAAAAGCTAAGATAAAGATCTCCCTGAGACTCCCAGATTTTCACCATTTTCCTATACAAAGCTTCTAACTATCTGTTAACTACGCAAATGCCTTTCAGCTTACTCTAGCCACTATCATCCATTGAATTGGCAATAGAATAGATTTTTATTTTTATGGTGTGACTCACAATTATTTTTAAAAATCACTATTGAGGTAATGTAACATAATATATTCTAGAGATTCTCCAATTAGAGAAAACTAGTACCACTAAAATGTCATTTGAATAACTCTGTATTAGTGCCTTTCACTTTAGTTCATTGATCCGTAGGCTGCATACTTCCAGAAGGCTCATCTGGGGATTCTAGCTCACAAGGTAATAATGAGTTTCAAAAATGCATCGTTAATGCCATTCCTTCTTTGTGATAAAGGAGAAAAAGCTGGGAAGAAACGGGGAAAAGAATCTAATTTTTTCTTGTGCTCATGACAAACAATACTGATAATATTGAAGATTCAGGGTCAACTGCAAACTGCATTAATTAATCTGACATTTTCTGAAGCTGTCGATTGTCTTTCTCCTAGTTCCTGGGGATGACTTCTCCCCTCTAGCCCTTGACAATACCTGCGTCATATTTCTATTTCAGCTTAGGTGAAGATATACACCAGTTCCTTGAATGCCCACCTGGTTTATCTGCAGCACTGCTTTGGCTTCATTTGAGTACAACCTCTAGAGAAATTGAAAGCATCTGTAATTTGTCAGGTTCAGTGGAATTCGTTTTAAACAGCAGAGAAACTAAAAATTAAACCAACTAGGTTTATTCAAATAAGACAGAGTTTTCATTTAAAACTGGAAATAAAGGTAAAAACCACAGGCTTTGAGTATGCATAGCCTTAGGCTTTGGTCTGGGATTGTCCAAGGCACCTCTTAGCTGCAGTCAGCAGGACTTGAGTCAACAGAACTCAGCCTCAAGGGTGCTGCCCAAGGCTACCTTCCCAACTTCATTTTTTTTATCCCAAGTTTCCTGATTGCTCTTGAATGTCAATGATGCTTCAAAGTCCCAGAGGACATCGCTTGCAGTGCTGCCTTAGGCATCTGAGAGATTGCTGCCAGAATGCTCTTAAATTTATCTGAGAATGACTGCCTTTGAAGGGTAGAAGGATAATTCAGGAAGCCCATTCCTGTTCTCATGTTTATCTTTTCTTTTAGGAAGTCTTTTGAGTAATAGACTTGCTCTAATATATTTCACAAATCAAACAACAATTTACATTTTTTTTTTTTAGTTGTGTAGCAGTTTCAGTCACCTTCTGGTTTACTGACATTTCAGAGGGACTACATTTGCATAGCAAGATGAGATGCCAGTTTTAAAGGGCATCCTGTCTCAAGGTATCTGCATCTAGATTTTTAGTAATTCATAAATAGGAAGTGCTCTGAACAGAGTTTTAGGCTTTAGTATAAAAGGGGAAGATCCGTTTGGAAATGAAATCCCAATTCTTCATAGGTCAAAACATCTCCTGATATTTGAGTAATATATCATTCTACTTTGGACAGGTTACTGCAAATTCAACATTTGACTATTCTTTGGTTTTTTTTCACTTACTTCTATCTACTTTTTTTTCCCACTACTTCTATCTATCTTTTTGCAAACTTGAACAAAGTTTGCTGCTTAGTAAATTTTATTGCCAGTTACCCTCAAAGCAAATTAACTAGGGTGCATGTAGGGGAAGAATGCACTTCTAGTTTGGATATTGGTGTTTGTAGCAAAACGGATGTAAAAATCCAAACTTTCAGATCTCAAGCCCAAACGTAGGGTCAAATGATGGGTTTATTCTCTATAAACATACTCTTTTTTTAATCATAAAAGGAAATGTTTAGCTGTATTTCAGTAAAGTATCTGTTCTCTTCTGGTGGTGGTGTCATTAAAAAGGTTCAGTAGAGTCCCCTTACACAGAATCTGAAGGGATGTATTGTTTTATTGCAGTGTTAGCAATTTCCCAGTTAGGCTCTAATGTGCTCAGAACAAGACTCCTGCCTGCTCACTGTTGTCAGTCACTGAAGACATCACAAAACTGTAATTTTTGGAACTCTGGCCAACTTTCAGCTGAGATCATTCTGTATTTTACTCCTAGTAATTCAGCCTATGTTTTCAGTTGCAGAATCCTTATATCTCCCTTACTGAACTGTAATGTTGCAGTAAGTTATTACATAGTTGGGTTTTTGCACCCTGATAGCACCTGTATTTTACCAGTAAACCACATACTGGCAATGCAATTTTCATCTTCCTTGAAGAGATATTCAAGACTTCATTAATGGTAAAAAAGATTTTTTGAAAGGTCTTGTTGAAAGACATTATACAAATGTGAAGCATTTTTATTTGTGATTGTTATCGTTTGAGTACCTTCTTAATGCTCTATATTTCTCTAGTATGCGAAATTCAATCATTTATGGAGTGCTTAAAAAGGTTCTGAACCCTGTTGGTGACAGGACTGAGGAATGGGTAATGAGAAATATAAGGGAAAATGGGCTTTGTGCAAGAGCAAGCCACAGCTTCTCTTTCCCCTCCAAACAAAATTATGACATCAGTATCTGCTGCTTACAGTATAAAATAATTTATTTTCAAATCACCCTGTTCTACACTACTTCCATGTGAGCTGTCTCTTCTGCTGTAATAAATTAACAGTGATACCCCTAATGAGAAGTGCTGCACATGGCAGCAAGATCTGAGCCTTGGCTTGAAGGCAGTAGAAAATGAATTTTGATATAGAGCATCTTTTCTGAGCATGGTTCTGGCTGAGGTAAACTTACATGACTAAACCGTATTGATTAGAACCAGTCTGAAAGATTCACATTTTTTAGGAAAAAAAAATATATATACTTTGGAATATTGGAAACTTTCTTAGTAGTGCACCTATTACGTTCAGGACAATTCAGCATCTGTTTTGGCTTATTTTAAAACTCCTGGATGAAGTTATTAAAGAATTTCTTAAGCCAAGCAATAGAAGGAATTGAAATGTAAGCAGAGGGCCAGACTGCAGTTTGAAGTATGTGGTGTCAGTGGTAGGCAGGAACAAAGTAGTGATAAGCTATACAGTCTTGAATATTTAGCTAGGAAATGCAATGAGTACAATATTGTTAACCATTTCTGCATTACAGTCCACCTCACAGAATCACAGAATTTCCTAGATAGGAAAAGGTCTTTAAATCATCGAGTCCAATCGTTAACCTAACACTGACAGCCCTTGACTAAATCATCTTGCCAAGCACTATACCTACACAACTTTAAATACCTCTAGGGATGGGGACTCCACCACTGCCCTGGGCAGACTGTTCCAATACCTGATAACCCTTTCAGTAAAGAAGTTCTTCCTAGTATAGAACCTAAACTTCCCTAGGTGCAACTTGAGGCCGTTTCCTCTTGTCCTAACGCTTGTTGAGAAGAGACCAATAACCACCTCATTACAACCTCCTTTCAGGTAGTTGTAGAGAGCAATAAGGTCCCTGAGCCTCTTTTTCTTCCAGCTAAATAACCCCAGGTGCCTTAGCTGCTCCTTGTAAGACTTGTTCTCTAAACCCTTTACCGGCTTTGTTGCCCTTCTCTGGACATGCTCCATCACCCCAATGCCCTTCTTGTAGTGAAGGCCCCAAAACTGAACCCAGTACTTGACATTTGGCCTCACCAGTGCCAAGCACAGGGGGACGATCACTTCTCTGTTCCTGCTGGCCACACTGTTCCTGATACAAGCCAGGTTGCTGTTGGCCGCCTTGGCCACCTGGGCACACTGCTGGCTCATGTTCAGCCAGCTATCAGTCAACACACCCCCTGGTCCGTCTCTGCTGATCACTTTCCAAGACCTCATCTCGGGACTTTTCTTCATAGCAAACTACTGTAGAATACACATAGTTTTGTACTTCGGATGCGAGAGGGATTCTGTGCAAAATTTTCTCTACGTGATGTGTGTCACTTTTACTTTTTTTTTTTAATTATTTTTGGAATTAGGCTAAGTTTACTAAGTGACCATGCGGAAAGAAAAAGCACCCGTGTTATGGAAATGCTAAGGTGAAATGGCTACTCTGCAATCAGCCTGATTGCATATGCATGGGCCAAAAAATAACCCCTCAGGACAAAAGGTTTTGAGATAGGTTCTTAAATCTTCAATTTAAATTTATTATCAAGAGGTTTCTGGAGGCTAAAGACCTTTTAGCATCTGGCCCCTAAATGTATAGCTTGGCCCTTTAAAGCCTACATACCTTACACATTTCTCACTGACTTCAGTATGTGTCATAGGTCTTTTGAAAATCAAATCATAGTGGACATTCCAAAATATGACTTCAGGGTTCAAACTATACTTTCCTGTTCTTGAAAGTGTTGATGAATACCTGTAATATAGAATCTCTCTCTTCCGGGAGGCTACCAGTACTCTCACAGTCCATCCAGGGAATGCACTGGGTGGTTTATTCCAATCCCTTTTTCAAGATCTAATCACACTATATAATGTCTGGACCCAGATATTACCACAGGTCAGTGACAGTGTAGCTCAGAGGGAGCAACGCTGTCTGCAGTGGAGCAATGCAGTGTCTCTGCAGCCCACCATACAAACCTTGCGTGAATCTCAACTCCCAGCTGCTTTCAGTGACTCTTCTTTCTGTCAGGACACAAGCATCTACAGGCTGGAAGTAAGGAAGGGGTTAAAGCTACTGCCTTTCTGTCATTCAAATGTATTCTTTTATAGTCATACCAGGCTTCATAAATTCGAATTTCCCTTCTGCTGGACAAGGCGAAAAGATAGGAGGATACATCTTTAAGTGCTGAAGATGAGATCATCATCTTTTTATAGAAACTGAAATCATCCAAAAGCTTCACAGCAGCAGGCTGAGTGCATTTCTCAAGCTGCATGGAAAAAGCACTATCTGGGAATTTCTTTCCACATGAAAAGGGAGCACACACCCAGCCAGATCTTCTCTTGAAATATGACTGGTAGACACTGCTTTTATTTCTCAGAGAGAACCAAGGGTTTAACTGGGTTTGTGTTATTACTTCTCCAGTCATTTAATTCCATCCTTATGGAAAGTCATGAAACTGAAAACCAGGTCTGTCTTTTTGCTCTGGGTATGACTGAGAAATGATTATAACACTTTGAATCTCATCTGAGAAAGGAAAAATCTGGTCATCAAGAAAAGCAGTAAAACCCACATAGAAAAGTATCCCACCCTAATACTGTTAATTAATAGGCACATGAGAAAAACAGTGAATATTGTTTGTAAAAAAGACCTTGCCCCTGCCATGCAATCACATACATAACCTCGCATATGGACACAAACACAGACTTATAGCTATATAGACTCAGACTATATAGCCTCAGTCATTAGTGGGTCAAGCATGGCCAGGCAGAGGCCAGAACTGGGATTCCTGCCATAGTGATAACATCACAGGCCCTGTTTGCAGTCATGACTTGTCCCTGTAAAACCCCTGAGAACGTATTCTAAAAATAGAGTCCCACAGGTGCATCTGTAAATCAAAGTAATGCCTACATTTAACCACGTATTGTGAAAGCTCAGCAACGTTATGTTTTTTCTGACTGTTCTGTACCTTCTTGCACTGCTTAGTGTAAGTCATGCTAGTTTCAGCTTTTCTTTTGGTTCCCAATTTTAGCAGGTTTAGTAGTTTTGTGCAAGAACTGAATATGTTCTGAGGTTTGGCCTAGCAGAAGAGAAACAAAGCTTAGTGGAAACTCAGAGAAATGAAGTATTTTGATCAATAACATATGTTCCATCAGTGGCAGTCAGAGGTCAAGTTTAGCTCCCCAGACTGACGTTTCAGTATCTTGTTCACCAGACCCTGGTGCTTCCCCATGCCAGTTCAGAGGGCAAGATTCAAACAGGGTTCCAATACCTGGTGTAAGTGGGACTGGAGTGGGTGGGGAGTGGGGTGTGTTGGTCCATGAAGGCCTTTACTTACAGTAAAGGGGCAAGGAGAGGAAACACTTCTCTCATGTTCAACAGCTTGGGTCTGGATCCCACCTCTCTCAGTCACAAGTTCCCTGAGGCACAAAGGAAGTAAGATGGTCATGTAGGGTGACAACTATAAGGAAACATTTCTCTTGGTCATTAATGAACCTAAACTGTGACAACAAGAAACCACAGTGCAAGGACAGTGGGCTGCTGGATCCTCGTACAGACCAGAAGGAATCTGTGCAGATCCCTAGTCACATCCATTTCAGGCAATCTCAAACTGCTTCTCTGCTTCAAAGCCCCATTCTGCTGTGACCTGTGAATAAGTAACCAGTGGGACAAGCTGCACCAGGAGACCTGTCTGTCCTTAGTCATTCTGCAGCACCACCAGCTCTGAGCCAGCAGGGAGGGGAAGGCTTTCCACACTGAGCGCATCGGATTGTGGGAAGGCAAAATTATACAAACCACTCTGCTACTTGGAAAGCACTTGGAAAGTCCTGCATGATCTTTTTTTTGGGAAATGTAAAGAAAAGGACTGTCCAAGAGAAATGACCTCCCTGAGTTTTCAAAACCAGTGTATGTGTAAGTACATGTGCACTCTGCAGTAGATGTTACTGTAATTTATATTTTCTGAATTTTATTACAGTGCAGGCAGACCACTGCAATACAGTATTACAGTACAGTGGGTCCTATTAGGAATGACATAGATCAGAAAGCCACAAAAAGAAAAAGGTGATTACAACAGAATTTGAGCTTCATTTCTGAAACAGTGTATTGTTTTATAGCTATCCTTTCTGCTTTGACTTTCATAAGCCTCTTAGAAAATCAGCTGTGAAATTTCACTCCACCTTCATTAACAACCAAACCCCAAGTACACTGTATGCTATGAAAGGTAGGTAGTGTATCCAAGATAGTTATATTAAAGATTTATGATATTTACTAACACATGGCCATATCCTTAGCACTTGTGGACTGGCACAGCGCCATTGGTACATGGCCGATATATCGCAGCTGAGAACCCAACCTTCAAAATCTTACTCCAAGGACAGTCACAGAACAATTATTAATGATTTAAAGAAGATTGTTTATTTACTCTGTCATTTTTTGGTCTATTTTTTATAAAGGGAAAGTCACCATTTTAGGTATTTTTGTATGAAACAAATACATTTCTTATAGTGATGGGTTTGCATTTAATTAGTTTATTATAGTTGCATTCTCAAAGTTTATAGCAGGATGGTATTTTTATTGCAAAAATATACAGAAATGTTCAAGTTTCAAAGTCAAAGCTTTTCATTATAGCTCATGTGTTTGTTTTCCTTGGACCCTAAGTTCATTCATAGAACAAGATGGATTATGACAAGTAAAAGAAATAATTACTGATACTTAGCTTTATCATCAATAATTATTGTCTTACTGTGTCTTACTATGACAAATTCAAACTCTTTCTACCATGAAATAACATTTTTACAGTTTTCATCATAAATATCTGATTGTTTCAAAACCAATAACTACGTTTTCATAAAGTCTTTTTACATGAGACAGTGATAAATATTCATTTTACCATTGGAAGTCTGAGGCACAGAAAAAATCACCAAAAAAATTACACTCACCTGGAATACTCCATGTGAGAAAATAAGTTATATTTTCTACCTCTATTATATTTTGTGTCATTTGTTCCAATCACAAAAAGCATGGACTTCAGTTTCAACTGAATTATCTTTAGGAGACCATATATACTAGATGCATACTTAGATTCTGCAACATCTGACCCAAGAGCAGCTCCAGATTGGTGGTCATGGGCTAGAAATATATATGTAAAGTGAAGAAGGCTGCTTCAGATTGCACAAATTGTGTTAACACAAGTATTGCAGAACTTTTGAGCACTTGAGTTGTGCTACTTTGTTTTCCTTGTGCTTTTTTTTTACGCCGACATCTACAAAGTGTAGATCAAAGTGTTTCAAAATGATGACCAAGTCCCATCAATATAACAATGTATTTTCTGTATTCACAAGTGCTCTGCCATTTCAACTGGAACAGAATCACCACTGTACCCAGTGGCCACCCCTCACACAGACCTGCAGTTGGCAGGATAATACTGCTCTTTGACAAGAGGTTCAGCAGCATTTGTGGGCAGAGAGTGGAACTAAAGGGCCGAAAGGAGTGGAACCTACATCACAAACAGCCCTTCCTCTCATCTTCAGTCAGCAATCCCAGTATTTCTCATATTGTTCCTCCCATTGCCTCACACCAGCAGAAAGATATTCCTTATAATTTGCTAACAGGCAAAGATAACGGTAGTTGCCACATACATGTGATTTCTGTACCTTCTAGTCTGTTTTGTACTTAGGTGGAACCTTGGTCAGCCTAAGGTGTGTCACTACGCAAACTGCAGCCCACTTTCCAAGACTTGGGAAAATCGATACAACCTTTAAATAAAAGCAACATCCCATCTTCAGTATTATTACCCAAACTGAACAGCTAAAGTTTTTGACAGTCGTTTAGTACTAACAAAATGCATACATAACTGGAAGACCAAGCAGAAGTAGGAGAGAAACCTTATGCTGGGTAACAATAAAACCGAGAAGTAATGTGTGCATGCATACGTGTGAATGCATGCTTGAAAGAGATTTTTGTATCTTTCGTTGACTTCCTAAAAACAAGTCATTCTGAAATTTATAACTTTAAAGCAGTCATTTCAAAGATATCATGGCATTACATTAAATAACTTACCTTTTTTTTGCTGTTCAGCTAAGATACTGACTGGTCTAAAATTAAAACCAATGTCAATTAAATGAAGGTACATGAAAACATCTCACCACTGAACAATTAGAATACCTTCAAAATGAAAAGCTCTGATTTTTTGTTAAGGTTCATTGTGTTGCAGATAGAAATAAATTAATAAAATAAAGCACAAAAAACCCCAGCCCACCAACAAACAAACAAAAAAAACAACCAAACACAAAAAACAGAGCCCAGCACGACTAATTTTCTGCCTTAATTGTGCCAGGCTAGTAATAGCTGAAGTGTTGCAGAGCTACATACTATAATTCCTTTAAAGCTGTGCTTAGAGTGCAGTATGCATGTCATTAGGCAATTATATACTGCTCTGGGCTGCTTATCATACTGGTGATATCAGAGCAGGAAGAAAGCACTTCCTGTGCTGCCCACAGGCTAAGCTTATAATATCCTGTTAAGATGTGAGACTAATGCTGAACCATCACTGGAAGGCAGCCATGAATTGAAGCTGGATACAGATGACCATGGAAGAGTTCATGTTCTGACTTCAACTTCAATGCCAGAAGAGAAAATTAACTATCAGTCAAAGTTTTCTTTGACTGATACAGCATGACAAGATCAGCAAGAACTGAGATCAGGACTTGACCAAACTTATTCTCTGGATAAGTAGATTTTAAAGACATATTTTTCATCTTTTCCTATTCTGTAAGTTCTGGTTTTCTAAGCAGATAATATAAGAAAATGTGCAGAGCCATTGTACCCTTTAGCAAAATAAATGCTGTCCAAGTGTGAATAGTTCTCAGTTGTACAGGTCTGGCTACATGTCAGTGAAACACATGGCAGAGCAGCTTCCAAACTAGTATAGAATTTGAGTGAACTTGCCTAGGAAGAGTTTCCTGTTAATGGTATCAAGTCTGAAATAGCTTATTTCATGCTAATTGTGTTATTTCTACACATACACTTTAGACATATAGAATTCTTGGAGCTAGAATTATAGGTCAGATTCAGCACTGTTCTTGTACAGATGCTTAACTAGTGCAGAATGAATAATGCAGCCATTTTGATTTGTTGCTATTTTCTGTCAACCTTCCATAATGAAAAAACCTGCACAGAAATGGTAAGTTATGCCATTGTTTCAGTTGTTTGGAAACCACAAACCATCATACATTTGTCTTTCAACATACAGGAAATTACTGTTTCCCAAATAGCCAGAATTCAGACTGGTGGGTTTATTTCCATTTGAATCAAATATTGATGTCATAAAGAATGTATATTTTTTTAGGAATTGTTTATTCATAAAAATTCATCTAAAGGTCTGTGAAAGGAAAAATAACCATTTCTTTGATCAAGAAGGACATCAAATGTGCTTTCCATGGTTTCTCACGGTTTCCCAAGATTTCTGATGACTTTCATAGTCCCCTTTATATAAATTCTACTGTAAAGTATGTTAATACTTTCTATAATCCACTTGATGCTGTCTTCCACAGACCTTTCATGGTGTGCAACCATCTACACCATGGGGAAGGAAATATTTTCTTCTTTTTCTTTATCTTAGTGTACTCATTTACTTTGATTAGGTGTGCTATAATCTTTGCATCAGATTCACCTAATAGCAGCTATTAGCATATTTCTAATTTATTTCATTACCATAATTAAATACACGAGTATATTACAGAGGCTAAAGAAAAGCATATCTACTGTACCATTTCACTGAAGAACAGAAAACCGATTACTTCATATTTCACACACAGGGTATTTTTCTGCTGCTTACGCCTATTAATCAGTAGAAGCCTCAGTAAACTCTTCAAAATTCAACTGGATTTTCAAATATGTTGAGTAACAGTGTTTTATCTGACTAATACCAGCAACTCCTTACATTTTTCAGAGTTCAGCAACCACAACTAACACTTAGTAGATTTGTCATCATTTTTCCAAAAGAAATCACTGCCAGATGTATGAAATACTTTTGAAAACCTCTCTTAGCTTTGGGCATTGATTTAGTTTGAACATCCTAACCAAACAGCGGTGTAAGCAGCACCCTGTGTCATGGCTGCCTGCACTGGCGTGAGCTTCATGTATAAATCACAAACAGTCAGAAATTTGATTTCCTCCCCAGTTTAGGATGTTGATTGTCCTACCTAATTCCTACTTCTACACCTCATATTTCCACAGAAACATAATGAACAGCCAGAAATCCATAGCCTGGACTAGGTAGGAACAAAAGTAGCATTTGTATGGACAATAAGTATACAGGGTGAGGATATAGCCCTGAGTGCTGGAACATAATTGTCCATACAATTAAATCGTTAGTACAGTCATTTGCGTGCTTTCAGCCCAGACCAACAGCAGTCTCTCACACATCACAAGCAAGTTAATGCAGCTCAGACACCATTCCTAGTAGGGAAATTTGGAAGTGCCCATATTTGAGTGGCAAGAGTATTTAGCTTTTGAGTGCAGACTGTGTCATAATAATTATCCACAAAAAACGTAGGCCTGTGTTATTTACTATCATATACATAGCCAGCAAGCCCCAGAATCCGTAAGTCTTTGTGTACAAAGAATTTAAGGAGATAATAAATTGTCATAGCCTAGATTCAAAGTTTTTTGATGTTTCTCTTGGCTGTTAAACCACCTTGACCCATCGAGTTTGCTTTTTTTGCTTAAGTAGCTTTAGGCAACCTTTTTTGATCCTACTTAAAAATCAGAAAATAACACAAGGAAACAGGTAAAACTTCAGAATTTTACAATGTACTCAGTTGAATATAGGCAAGTATTCTATGATATGTTCATTTTCTTGAAACAAATCAAGCATTTTAAGTTAGAAGCACAGGAAGAGTTTTACTCACTTTTAGGAGTCATATTGTGCATATATTCTCCAGCCCTTTTCATAAGGAAGCCATGAAACCTATGTCCTTAAATACCACTAAATTCATAGTTGTGTGAATGATAATTTTATGTGGTTGCACATCAGAGGCTCTATTCAGACTATCACCATTGCTAAAAAGGGACTTTGGGTTGGATCTTTGAAGAGCACAAAAGGAGCTCTTGCACTTTTCTTTGGTCAGAACCAGGTGAACCCTAGTCCCTGATGCTTTTACCTGGAAGAAGGAAAGAATGCCTGCTCTTCAGTGTTTTTTTTCTGACATGCTTCTAATTACTGTCATCCTATTAACAGATTCAAGTTATTCAGCTTTTCTATCTCGTATTCACACAGGCTTTCCTGCTCTTAGTTGCTTTCTATCTGTTGAACTTTTAAGATTTGCAATAGGTTCCATCACTCATTTAAAACACCAAAGCATATGATTGAAAACACTGCAATGTCTGCATCTAGTATCTTTCTACTTAGGCTCAGTTGATTATTGCAATGTACATTTGATAAGGTAAGGGCTGAGGACCGTTTCTGCTATCTACAAAAATTGATGTGCTCAAGAGCCACATGAAATTCTCTCTTTAATCTCACCTTTAAAGTAGTCTTATGGCTCGATTTTTAAAATATAGTAGATATTATACGTTAAAGATGCTGTATCTTCACAGGCCTGTTTGTTAGGACAAATTAATTCCATTATCACACTGTTTCCTGAACGTAACCATGCTAGAGTTAGTGGTACTTACTTTGCTTTCAAATATTATGTGCTAGGTAGTGGGCCAACATGGGAAATCTGAATACTCATACATCATGGATGGCTTCTGAATACCTAAAACGTTTCAATAAAATTAACATCACACGTGTTGTGCTCATTTTTTCTATTTCTAAAGTCTTCCTCATTACAGGAATGGATGCTAATGAACAATAAACAACTCCAAGATCTTCTACCTCAGAACACCACTTCTTTTGTCAATTTTTTTGAAAACAAGTGATATCATTAATGTGATCCATTCTTGACTAGAAATGGGATGAGACATCTGGATGCAGTTGCCTAATATCATTTATATCACTTACCATTTTGACAAAATCATAAAGACCTAGAAAAGCAAAGTTGCTCATACACTTTTGGCAGTGCAGATCACATTCTTATCGGCAATGAAAGTAGCCAAGTCCTACTCTACTGGCTGGGCTGAGAAGCTGGATTATTTTCTGTCCTTCCAAAACAAAATATAAATATATTAGGAGAAGTATGAGAAAGCTTGTAATGAAGTTCCTCCCTATATATATTTCACTGCTTAATTAAGGAGCTTCCTCCTTTTTAGTATTACTGTTACAGCACTGCCTAAAGGATCCATCAATGCTAAATTATCTGCTATGCTAGGCCCTATATACACATAATTCTCCTGAAGTGATGGAGGAAAATAAAATCACTACTTACTGCCCATACAAGTTTGACATAGAATAGGTTGTACAGGTAACAGAGGCACATTGGTCTAAACTGACTCATTCAGGACTAATCAACGTGTCAGCAGCACAGCCAGGAGCAGAATCCAGATTTCCCACATTCCTAGCTTGCAAAGGTATTTCTAAAATTTGCCATGTATGGATTGCAGAGCCTCAGTACTTTGCTGTAACGAAACGTAGCAATCATAAAACACCCAGCAGATCAGCACATGCTGCGGGGTAGCATTTGAGGACTAGAAAATTCTCTGTTGCTGCAACAAGTGCCAGCATCAGGTATGGTTGTGTGGAAGATGAAGTTTCTGCAGTTTTAACAAGGAACAATCTGGGAATTTATCTGCCCCGAATGTTTGTTTTTCAGCCTGTGCTAATGACCAATGGCTACCTGATAGCAACTGCAAAGTCTAGTATAGATACTTGTGAATGCATTGGAAATGTGTCTGTAGTATCCATGTTACTGTTTTCTAATTAACAGATGGAAAGAGCACAGCAAAATTTCTCCTGTTTTATGGTCGGATCTACATTCTTTGAGGAAGAGTTTGTATTTCTGTTCTGTTTCTGCAATAGAGAAAGCACAAAAGGGATCTGGGAATAATAATTACCATTATTATGGTAAAAATAACAGCATTTTTCCATTATAGCCAGGAAATTGCTTGGTGTCATTCACAAAACCAACTTTTTGTTGATCTTTCGTCACCATCTTGTTTTCCTTATAGTCACCCATTTAGCTGCTTATAAGAGAACCCAGGTTATCTCTCATCTAACTTTTTAAGGTGTTATCTCAATCTCTGAGATGGAGACACATTTTCAGAGTGCTCCTTAAGCCCTGATGCACATTCAGGATGTGTCAAAAGCCATGTGATGGGACTTTCACCATGGCAGAGAGATGCTGAATGATTCTCAAATAAAGATTTGTTTTATTGATTCTCCCTCTTCCTGAGAAAGAAGGGGAGGAAAGAAAGGACTTTCTGTGGTCAGCTATCTCAAATATTTCAGTGCAACTATAAATAATTTTTAACCAAAGTATCTTCAACACTAAAGGAATACATTTTATTTGAAATCAAAATCTTCAATGAAATTGGTAACAAATGTTTAAATTAGCCCACAGTGTCATGGCACGCCATCAGAGATGGACCATTTATGTAGCAGATCCTCACTTCTCTACACCAGTGTCCTACTTTCAGGTTAATGATTTTTAGTGTCACTAAAAAAAAAAAAAAAAAAATCTCTACTGTGGCAACCTGCTGTCATTATCCAACCAGCAATTATTATAATGCAAGATGATGATAGTTGTTGCAATGATATCAGACACTTGTGCTCCTGAGAGCTAAGGGAACATTGCATCAGAACTTCTTTAGATTAGCACATGTTCCTCATGAGGAACAAGAGTCATAATGTGAAGGGGATACCCATGGAGCTGGCAGCACAAGGTCTTCACCAGCTAGAGCCTGTCTCATCCCCTCCACTCCCCACCTCCCCACTCCAGCCAGAGAGCAGAGCACATCTGGGAGGTGCCCATGGGTGGTCCCTAAGACAGCACATCAGGCAAGTTGATGGCAACAGGCTGGAAAGCCAAGACTGCAGGTCTGGGCCCACATCCAGATCAGCAGAGTACATCATCAGGCACATGCATGGCTGCAGAAAAGCTCAAGCTATTAAAGGTGTGAGCCTCAGCTTGAAAGCAGCTACCAAAAGTAGTGTGAGGAGCTTTGACTGAGGCTTCTTAGCAGATATGTTCAGGGGTAGCCTCTGCAGAGGCTCCTTGTCTTTCTTTCAAGGCTACCAGCTATGTCAGCTCTGGGCTGGTCTTGAACCCAGGCATCCAAAACCACAGGACTTTGACAGCTCTCTTAAGCAGCTTTTCAGTATTTTTACGCCACATCAGCTCTCTGACTCTTTTCAAGGCTTTCTGTAAATAATTGGTGGTTTAGGATGTTGGTGTGCTGGTTGACTCAGTACCCATGATTGCGCCCTCATGAGGATAAAGAAAATACCTCCACCTGGTATACGTGAATGGCAGTTGTGTACCAGGTGACAGACCCAGTTGTGGAAAAACAGTCTGTTTAATCTCTTTAGGGCAGGGAATATATCTTCCTTTGTGTATGCATAATTAGACCCATCATAATTTAGAGCCTCTAGATGTTACATGGGAGACTGGAGCATTCAAAGCTACATACACAGCATTTTTCCTTTAGCCTAATTTGGAAGTATTAACCTTATTCTTTTCATACTTCCCAACAAATGAGTATGATCTTCCCAAGTGGAATTGAACCTTTTTACCTATTGCAAACACTTCCAGCTGTGTTTACACCTCTGAACATATGAGCCTTACAACGGGAGTCCTGACCCAAGCTTATTTGCAAAGGTGCAAGGAAGCTGCTATAATAAAGCATGACATCAAACCAGCTCATTAGGAGAAACTCTGGCAATTATCAATTACACTGTTGAATGAAAGCATTTGTCAAAGCCAATATACAGCCAGGCATCCATGAACAGACAATGAAGCACTAGCTAATTACCTACCAAGTCTTTCCATTTACTTGATTGAGTTTGGCAAGTAGATACAGCGTGTGAAACCACCATCCTACAGGGACTTGATGCTTGCACTTAGAGACACATTAGCTCTTCCAGACAGGAAGTTGTTTTTCTCCCTTAATGTGTCCACAAAGAGCTAGAAAGACACAGGAAATACTTCCGTGCATTTGGCATCTGATGTTCATAAAACTTCGTCAGTCCCTGTAAGCTCCTAGGACTAGAGATAAGACGTGGCATACACAGCAAAGTCTTCGACTCAAAGCAGCTCCCCTTGACACTCCTGACATGCAACACTTGTTAGATGAAGGATTTTCCAGGTGAGAAGCTGACAACCACACTTTGGGTTGATTGAAAAAAATCTGTGAAAGAGGAAGAGATGTCTGCAATACACTGTTGCTTTTGGCCTTAGGAAACAAATTCATGTTTCAAGACTGTCATGACTAAATTCATGACATCAAGTAATAACTCAATGCTGTACAAGTAATTAGAACTGTGAAATTCAAATTTATGTTCTTCATCTTATTTATGTTATATATTCTAAGAGAAGCTTTCTTCAGTGGAAAGAGGCATCTTGCCTCCTGAAGCACCTTAACTGCCTATTTTTCCATTACACTGCATCAAGAGAAGAAATCCCATAGCCTTCTGCCTGGGATAAGCACATAATAAGCTTCCTAAATCTAACAGATGTCATCTCTACCTTTCAAGCTGATCTGGGGAGTGCTTTTTTCAAAATCTAAAGTATTTGTCTAAAGAACAAGGCTACTGAGTGGAGTGCTGTGCTGGGGGAAACCCAGAAACCGTGAACAGCCTTAGGCTCTGCTGATGACTTAAACGATCCCTTCCTGTTCTGACCTCTTCAGTCCGACAGTAGCCTCACTCCTCAGAACTAGCAGCACGCAGAGATGGACACAAACAAAGTTTCACAATAGTCATGGCTGTAGGAAAGCAGGGCATTTAATTTCTGATAATAATTAACTTATAGTTACTTGCTTTTGCTATTAACACATAATCTCAGTGTAATCTTAAGTAATCTTAACACGTAATTCCTAGAATAGGATAACTCATTCAAGGCCAGCATTCCCTAGGAAAGTGTAGGAATTTACAGCTGGCCAGTGAACAACCTGCCATTAACACAGAAAGCACAAGACACCTGAAGTCTTCAAATATTTCAACTCATTACTCCCGGTGTCACCATGATGCCTTACAGCAGAGAGTAAGCTTATCTACAAACAGTAAAGAAACATTTACTTCTAAGACAGACAATCCCTCCAAAGTACCATTTGGGAAATTCTTCATTGTGAAAGGAGTCTGCAAGCCCAGTTAAGATTTTTATATAAGTATATATATATAAAAATTGCCTTTAACAGGAGGTCGTGTCTAAACTGGGTAGGAAAGCATACATACACCCTTCAGGAATAAAACCATAATGTCCAGCCACAGAAAGTGGATCTACTGCATTTCAAATAACTTCTGGTTTAGGTAAACTACCAACATGCCTATACAAAAATGGAAAACTAAACTAGTTTTATTACAGTTCAGATTGGTGGACCCTTGGATAAAACATTGCATACTCCAGAGTTATGCTTTTGTCAACATGCTTTTGTTTAAAAAAAAATCATTTATTGATATCATTAACATTCTCCTTTGGTTTTGTGTTTAGTGCAGGGTTTATTGCATGAAGTATTGATACAGTACAATGGCCTGTGACATACAGACAATTAAATGAGAGGATCTATTTTGTTCTTGAACCTTTCTATTTTGCTAAACCTACAACTATAAAACAGCAAGGTGAACAAGTAAGAACAAGTTTTCTGCTTGTTCAACAGATATCAGTTACAACTCCAGTTCTACCCTTTATCCCTCCCATCAAAGCATCCTTGTGGTGAACACATTTACCAACCAAATTACCATGCTCATGTGCACCATAAATAAATGAAATAAGCCAATGTTACTTAAAATTTGTCACTTCAGTCTGGTCATTGTTTAGTACTTGATGATTAAAGTTAAGCACCTGGTGAAGTGTACACAGAACAGGGGCCCCAAGTGAAAGGGACCCCAGACACTCATGTTCAAGAAAAGTGAGTGAGAAAGGAACAGTGTCTTGGAAAGAAATTATACATTAATAGAAGATGTGGAGTTTGAGGAGTTGGAAGCACGTGGCTTTCAAAAGAGAGAGTGATATTACCAAAAAGTAAAAGGAAATTCCAGAGTAAAAGAAATAAAATGGAGACCATAAGGAAGAGGGATTTCAGCGATGGCTTGAGAGAAGCACAGGGAGTGACATGAAGAAGACGAAGAAATGAAACTAAAAAAAGTTATCTTGATATTTAAAGACACTTGCCTAGAGGTTCCTCTGGAACATTAGTAGATAAAGGAAGGTGACAAAGATATAAGCCAGCCATTAATATCATTTCTCTAACTTGCATGATTTCAGATAGCATTTTTATCAGTCTGAACTTTTATTGAAAATGTTGAAAGCCAGACATTAATAGATTCTGAAAGCACCAGTTCCACTCCAGCTCCAGTGTGAAGCATTCACTTAAAGATAAGCCGTTTAAGAAAATCCAAGCTTAGTGTTGTCCCCAGCTGTAAATACTAGGCTGGTAGAAAATACTAGCAACTTAGCTTAGATCTGTTTAGGCTGGGGAAAGTTAAAAGGTGAGAATAGGTCATGGAAATCTAGTTCAATTGAAACTCACTGCTTGCTTCTGCTATGTTCAGGATTTATTTTATTTTATTTTAATATTCTCTTTCTCCCAATATCCTGCTTCTGCTGTAAATTTAAAAATGCCAGCAATGAAGTATTCAATTAGTAACACCACAGACATCCATGGATGGGGAACCCAGACCTCCAAAAAAGGTGGATAGCACTAAACACTTTGTCAATATGGCTTGTCCAAGCAGCTAATATATCAGTGACAAAATGCAAGAGTCCTTATACTTTTTGCCCTCCAGACCACTGTTCTAGCTCTTTCAAAAAGCTTATGTCCTTCACTGTCACTAATTACAGTTGTGTAAATAACCAAGGTGCTGAAATGCACCTGCTGCTCCTTAGATTCTTTCATTATATGCAGGTGGCCTTCATAAAGCTTAACTTAACTTTTAGTCTGTGTTTCTTTCATAGCCATTGCTAGCATTTCAGCAGATTTTTTCTATCAAACAAACTGATAGGCAATTTGTGACACTGAGGTCAGCAGAAAGCTTCTTGCACTTTCATACCTTTTGGATTTAGTGCCAACTACTGAGGCAAACTGTCTAAAGTGATCCAGACTCATATGATAGTTTAAGTGACATACCAATTTCTATGTCCATGTAAAAAACCCCAGAATTATAAGAGCTAGAGGCTCAGCTAAGCAAGAATATTAGAGCTAGTGCATGGTATCATTAGAGACACATTTGTCAAATTGTGTATGAATTTTACTGGTCTGGGAGGCTAGGTACTGGTCTTCTGGCAAAAAAGATTCTTTGTTCTGGACCTCCCCTGATCTCAAAGGTCACTGTCCCTCCCTCTGCTAGAGTTTCCCCTTTTGCTTTGTAAGGTTTTGTATACAGCAAGGACCAGTCTTGTGGATAGCTTTTTGCAGGTGTGTACTCTGCATGGATTAGTAAGGTACAAGACTTCTTGAAATATCCAGGCCTTACCAGGTTTTAAGTCTTATTTATCTATTTCCTTATGTTTCACCTTGTGAGGATGAACATACTTAATTTTACTACATAGATGTTCAGTTTCAGAGGTATAGTTGATTCAAATAAAAGGCATAACTTTCCAGGCATTGCTGTACATAAATCTTACTCTATAATACACAAAAAGTAAAATGTGCTACTGTCAAGATATATGTAGTCTGAAAACTAGGAGGTAATTGTTTGTAATTAAATTGCACGAACAAAAGTTAACATGATTTGAAGTGACTGTAAATTGTTGTTGTAAACTCACTAGATGGGTACATGTTTAATACATACATACAGGTATAATTCCCATAATTTCCTTCAAGAACAGGAGATCACATGATTAGTTCAACCATTTATTGAAAAGACTACTGTGAAGAGTTCTCAGAAGTAATAACCACTCTGGGCACTAATAAATGCTTTACAAGCCGCTAGACAATTGAGATCATTTTTCACAGATTAAGGCTATAGCTACCCTAGCTAATTGCATTTTCTCAGTTCACCACTGGTGAATCATTAGCAGTGGTGAAAAAGGAAGATATCACAGAGACAACTGAGTGGGCTTAACACCTTAGTAGCTAACCTTGAGCTAGTGTACGGAAAAATGCATGATCTCATCATGAATAAGATACTGCAAATGACCGACATACTGTAACAGCTGGGGGCCCATCTTCAAAGTAAAATTCCTGTTTTCACAGGTTTCCTTCCCCCCACCTTTAATGAAAATAAAGATCATTAGATTTTGACTATTGAGAGCAAAAGGCAACATTCCATATACGTTTCTTTAGCCATTAGTAGTATCTTGAGCCTTCAGCTTCTTTGTTTTACTTATAAATTTAACACACCCTCTCCATCACAAAATTAAGAGATTGAGCTGCTTGCACATGTAAATGACTTGATGTCTTTGTAAGACATATTTACTATCTATATTCTACAGAGACATAGAAATTGAGTACTGAATAAGTTTAAAAATCACAAGATGAAGTCCTGACCTCACTGACACCCACTGGCATCTTTTATAAACTCTAGTCAGTGAGACCAAATTTCACTCCAGATCTTTCTGACATTTTTTTTCTAAGCAAAGAATTTCTCTAATTTGAAACTTGATTGCCCTGGTTCATATATTATATATATTTATAGAAGTGCCAGAATATTTTGCAAAGGTGAAGAAATATTCTGATTAGATGTCAGACAAAGAAGGTATCTGAGCAGAGTTCAGCCAAGTGAGTTGTAGAGAAAAACTTTGTCCTAGAGGTAAAGTGTTAAAAATTACATTAACTTTCTTGACTGCAGTTAACCCACTCTGTTTGATAAGTAACTATGAATCCAAAGAAAACTCACCATATTAAGTTCTTTATCTAGAGCTGCCGCTTGTGCCATTTATTAGAGCAACCTAGTCTATGAAAAAAAGATACTCTGGAGATTACATTTTCTTTTGCTCTCTGTTCACAGGTTCTTTTTTTATTTTGCCTGTTATTTAACTAATGTTCATTAAAATTAATACTGAAATACTAACATAACTATGCAGTATAGTATAATTAACATAAAACCAGTAAAATCAAAATACTACTCTATTACAAAAATTGGAAGTTTTTCAAATACCATTTTGTTCAATATTTAAAATAAGAGATTCAATCAATACTAGTTGCATCCACACAATTGTTACTCATTCTCAAATTTGATTTTTCCCCTACCTTTCTAGACATGTACACAAAAATTCAAGAGTTTGAAATCTCATTTCAAATTTCCAATATAATTATTTAGAAATTACTGCTGGAAATTCAGTTTGGTTTTGGAAATCTTTCCCCCAAACAATTAAAAAGTTAATCACTGTATTCTTTATAAAATCTACATGATTTGATCACTTCTCTGAACAAGTAATCTGTTTTATACCCTCTATTACTGTCTGTTAGGACTTAAGACAGGTTGAAACATGTTCTTTGTGGATACAGACAGATCTTGCCTAAGCCTTCATCATCATCCAAAGTGGACAGCAAACATGCAAGATCCCAACAGCAGCCAGATTGGTACAGCTTGGTGTTACAGCTTGGAGCACTGGAACAGGCTGCCCAGGGAGGTTGTGGAGTCTTCTTCTCTGGAGACATTCAAGACCTGCCTGGACGCCTTTCTATGTGATGTCATTTAGGTTCCTGCTCTGGCAGGGGGATTGGACTAGATGATCTTTCGAGGTCCCTTCCAAGCCCTAACATTCTGTGATTCTGTGTTACAGAAGGTCAGTTCACAACTCTGACTCATCTTGCTNTAATAATGATAATAATAATAATAATAATAATAATAATAATAATAATAATAATAATAATAAATTCCTACTTGGACTTCAAGTTTGCTGAGCTGATGGAGGGCTTGGAGTGGGTTCATAAGTGTTGAGGTATTTTCTGCATAAAAGTATAGCTCAAGTTAAAGAACGAACTATGGTTTCTGTGCAAGTGGCTTATAAAATCCAGAAGCCTGTTATCATAAAGGATACAGTTCACATCTCAAGCCTATTAAGATAATTATACTTTCAGGAACAGCACAAGAAAAACCTAGGATAAAAGGCTCAGATGCAGAAGGCTCAGTGGTTTTGACTGCAGAACAGAGGGGTCAGACTGAACCAAAATCTATTCATGTAAGTTCAGACCTGTGTTTCTACTCCTACAATGCAGGACTGAGCATCTCTGGCTTCCATTCAGCATATCCCATGGCAATTAACTGATAAAAGTAGTGACAAGGATGACAAGAATAGTATAAAGAAAGGGTGAAGAACAAAATAAATCTAAACAGGTAGAACACCTCTAACATCAGCAATACAGGACCTTAAGTACTCTGCTGTGCATTCAGAGAAATAACTACAAACAATATTTTCAATTGAAAAAAAAAATCTCATAATATTCTACAGTTAAAACTTTCAGAAGCTTTGATTGCAGGTTTAATCTTGGGAGCAGAATTAGTCCAAAAGTCCAAAACTACTGTGTCCTGAGTCAAAATGGTTTGATGCGGTTAGGTAGGCAATTAAGTAAAGACTGCAGAATTAATTTTTGCATATAAANTTTGAAATCTCATTTCAAATTTCCAATATAATTATTTAGAAATTACTGCTGGAAATTCAGTTTGGTTTTGGAAATCTTTCCCCCAAACAATTAAAAAGTTAATCACTGTATTCCTTATAAAACCTACATGATTTGATCACTTCTCTGAACAAGTAATCTGTTTTATACCCTCTATTAGTGTCTGTTAGGACTTAAGACAGGTTGAAACATGTTCTTTGTGGATACAGACAGATCTTGCCTAAGCCTTCATCATCATCCAAAGTGGACAGCAAACATGCAAGATCCCAACAGCAGCCAGATTGGTACAGCTTGGTGTTACAGCTTGGAGCACTGGAACAGGCTGCCCAGGGAGGTTGTGGAGTCTTCTTCTCTGGAGACATTCAAGACCTGCCTGGACGCCTTTCTATGTGATGTCATTTAGGTTCCTGCTCTGGCAGGGGGATTGGACTAGATGATCTTTCGAGGTCCCTTCCAAGCCCTAACATTCTGTGATTCTGTGTTACAGAAGGTCAGTTCACAACTCTGACTCATCTTGCTGAACCACTGCAGACTCACCAGCCAGTTCTCGTCAAACGTACTTGTCATTTCAGAGGACACAGGTAATGCTTGAGCACCCTTTTACACATTCACAGTTCAGAAATCCTGTGTTCCTAAGAGGTGGTGATCTATTTATTACTGCCTAGGTACTCAAAGCCTGCATCATACATAAAGGCTGAGGAGCAGCACAGACACATAAAGACAAGACATAGAAAACAAACACTTAAAGGAACTCAGCAATCTATTGGCATCAAGCAACCCTCCAGTGAAAAGCAATGCCAAGTTTGTCACTGCTTTGGACTGTCTTCTCAGCAGATACTTGGCCTTTGCAAGCCCCATGTTACCTCTCCTGTTTGAGTCAACTTCCCAAACAGTTTAGCTTTTTCAGCAATATCCTGTACTGGCAGGGGCTGTCCTCCTGCGAGGTGCTTGCCTTTACCAAGGGACTGCACATCATTTCCTCTTAGGCAAGAGTGTAGCTATGTAATAATGATNCAGGACCTTAAGTACTCTGCTGTGCATTCAGAGAAATAACTACAAACAATATTTTCAATTGAAAAAAAAAATCTCATAATATTCTACAGTTAAAACTTTCAGAAGCTTTGATTGCAGGTTTAATCTTGGGAGCAGAATTAGTCCAAAAGTCCAAAACTACTGTGTCCTGAGTCAAAATGGTTTGATGTGGTTAGGTAGGCAATTAAGTAAAGACTGCAGAATTAATTTTTGCATATAAACTCACTGGATGGCACATCGACCCACAAGAGCATGCCCTCAGCAGAAAGCACCAGACTGCTGAAGGAGGAGATAGCTCAATTCATGATTAAAATATTATTAGGATTTTTAAGCAAATTGCTTAATCTATTCAGCTCAAAACTGCATTTCATGCTCTGTATCTTTAAAGTGGATATAACATTAATTTGCCACACGTAGCTTTTATAAATCTGAATTCATCGTTATCAGTAAAGATATTAAAAAATTAGGGTATTTTGCATGCTTGTGATGGGCCAACTAGGACTTTCAAAGTTTCAGAATTACAAAGTCTATTCCTGGAAAAGTTTATGCACACACAGAATTTGAACCACCTATCTCTTTGACAGGCTATAAGTATCTACACAGGGTTTGACAGGCTCAGTACTGTAAGGCATATATAGCAGAGGACTCATCCATTAGAAATACGTATACATGCATTCAGTAAGCCCATATCTGCTAAGTTACAGACTCATTTTAATTGTCAGATGTTCATACACCGTGTGGTCTTCTTAACATGCACTGC
The DNA here is from genome assembly GCA_013396935.1 of Baryphthengus martii. Lineage (NCBI taxonomy): Eukaryota > Metazoa > Chordata > Aves > Coraciiformes > Momotidae > Baryphthengus > Baryphthengus martii. The sequence continues at coordinate 128,712 of VWZK01002425.1, read as the reverse complement.
AAGCTATCACTATTAGCTGCTACTAAAATATAGTAACCAAAATACTGCCTTATATAAACAACTTGCTTGACTTTTGTGTAACTGTAGCAAAACTTGACTATTACCGGCTAGTCTAAGAGATGCACTTCACAATATTAAGCCAGCTGGTTATTTACAATGGACTTGAGGTTTTGTGTTGGTCTAGGTTTCTGCTGTATAGAACACACACCCTAAGTTAAAAAGATGCATCCAGCCTATCTTCTGACCCATCTTGTTGATCAATATACACATCTTACATCAGAACACAGAGTGCACTATTATATAAGAAAACACAGAGATCTATCGTCAGGGCACTGTGCAGGCTAGAAGCTCCCTAGGGGCCAGGGAACTGGAGGAAGACTCTCAGGTTGGCAGCGCCCTTGGGGGCTATAGCTCAGCACTACAAAATGTAAGCAAGGGAACAGAGTAAATCAGAGCCTAGGTCAAAAGCTACCTCCATGGTCACAGGGCAGGTCCATGGTCAAGCTAAGAAGCCAGCCTGCACGTCAAGGTCCAGATAACAGCATCCATAGCCAAATACAGACACAGTTGCAACAAAATCAAAATTCAACACTTCTTCACCATAGCTCAGGTAGAGCTTTACCCATTATAGTCATAACGTGGTGCTAAGTGTCAGTGAAGAAGATCTTAGGAGCAATTTATAAAGATAGGATACAATCCCCTCCCTCCACCTCCATCAAGAGTTTAGGTAGACAGAGGAGTTTGTTGTTTAAAATGTACCATGGGATCTTTAAAAGCCAAAATAAATTAGCATTTCAGATTTTTAACTGATCCTAAGGGTACTTAGTCATAGCTCATTCTAGAAAACAGACTCTATCCCTCCATCTTCTGATCAAGAGCTGTGAATTACTAGGAGGTGCACTTGACTAGAGAGGCCTACAAGAAGAGAAACAACTGAGGATTCTGTCCATGGGCCTGTTTTGGTAGAAGCCAGAGAAATTTGAAGGTAAGGCTAGGAACTGAACAGGGGCAGGAATACCATTTTGTTGTACAAAAGGCATGGATGGGGCAGCAGATTTGATTAATTGCTTTTTTTGCTTAGTTGTTTTTTTTAAAGCAGAGTTGCAGAAGCTTTAGGGTGAGTGCTTAGAGCTCAGCAGAGAGGCCAAGCTGATGTAAGCTCTGGAGAACTGCTGCAGGGTTGTCTACTGGCTAGTTACACAAGTGCCAAGTATTTCCATGTACCCCTAAAATGATAGTGTTGTTGGGATTAATCAGTAATCTACGGGGAAAAAATGCCCGATCCTTAGCTGGTACAGCATGACGTGAGGTAAATGAGACTGTGAGCTCCTCTGGCAGCAGGGAGATTCCTTCCTCCTGTCTCAAGTGTCATACCTTGACACTGTCAGGAACAACTTGGAGGCTAACAGGCCAGGACAGCCTTCTGCTGCTCTTCCCCTTTGTAAGTCCATGGGATAGATGACTCTAAAGCGGGCATTTACAGGGCCAGCATGTGACTGCAAATCTTCATTCTCTCCGAGAAAGAGAACTATCAGTTTTAATAATGAAAGAGTCCCATGCTTAAGTCGCATGATTGCATGTCCATGCTTTCCATCGCTCTGTGAAAAAACAGATATTTCATTAGCAAAATGCTACGTCCACTTCAAATTCCTCTCGTGTCCAATTCAGCACAGAGGCCTTTCACAGAAAATACTCTTGTCTGTACCCCTGTAGTGGGAAATCAGTTTATGGTTGTAAATAGCACTAAGCAGCTGTCTGACTGTTAGTTTACTCGTGTCAGAAGTTGACCTGAAACTGAGATTGGAAACAAGGAGTAAATGTATGCTGTTTTGGAGAATGATCATGCAGCATTTGAAAACTTTTCTTTCTTAATAAACTGTAGCAAAAAACCCTCAGACCTCAAATGATGTCAACGCAAGCTTTAAGTCCTCTTTCCCCTTTTCTCATTCTCACCACTGCCTTTAAGGCCTGCTCAGTTTCAAACAGGACTTCAGAGAGAAGAAAAAGCTGCATAAATCTTACAATATTTTTAGGAACTGAGGAGAGCATAAAGTAATGCTATAAACAAAAAAATGCTGAGCAAATTGTTTGCAAAAGAACTGAGCAAGCAGTTGTATTGCTTTCCAACTGTGGCTTATCAAAGCCTCAATTTATGAACTGAGGAAGGTTTCTCCATTGTTGGTACCTGCTGGGGACAACCAGCAGCAACAGTAGGGCTCGATGTCCAATCTCTGCAGCACAAGATGGCTCATTCCTTGAGATCACTCATTCTTAATTTACATCACACCTCACTAGCAAGATGCGCTAATAGTGAGGGAGAGATGATCTGGCTCTTGGTAAACACTTCAAGGGATGCCTTAGGTTGGGTTTTGTCACCATAGTGCTGTATGTGTGTGATTACAGCTGGCAGGGGAGAGATGAACAAGAAGGAAGCAGCAGCTCAGGAGATTTGATATCCGTGGGGCAGGCAGGAGAGCTCTTCCAGCAGCGGTGAGAATCTGGGGGCAAATACGTGGGACACAGTGAGAGGGAAGGATGGGAAAGAAGGTGTTCAGAAAGCCTGACTCAGAACAAAAGATCTTTAGATAGGAGGGACGCAAGATTGCATGGACTGCCTTGGGTAATGGTCAAGCATATGGCTCTGCTTTTCTCACACAGCCAGCCTGTCGGTGGATTTTCTTATCTTACAGACCATCTGAAATACAGTTCTGCATTTTCTGCTTGGACAGGCTTGGTTCTTCCAACAAGAAAAGGTATTTTTTTCACCAACGTAGCATGTGAAATGCACTACTTCTGGGTGGGAGCATGGGGGAATGAGCAGAGGGTTTCTAGTAGGTGCGAGGGCTCTTACTGATGTCCTCTAAAGACCCAACTCAATGAGGATACCATTCTAGGGTTTTTTGCTCTATTTATAGATTGCAGAGGAAGTTTTTCCTTCTTAATCCCCAGGGCTGAAGGTGCGTTTGTGCCATAAGGCGTCAGGTCTCGAGCAGGTTTGAGTCGCAAACTACTGCCCGAAACACCCCGCCAACGAACAACGACGCGCCCGCCGCGGGAAACGGGGCGGCCCGACCGGCTGATGGCCCCGCCCCGGGCCCAGC
>VWZK01002425.1:29647-125511 GCA_013396935.1 Baryphthengus martii | reverse complement strand
CGGCCCCCGGCGGGAGCGAGGTCCCCGGGCGGCTGCGGGCTGGGTCCGTCCCCTGGTTCGCAGCGTGCAGCCGGCGGCGGTGGCCTGGGAACCTGTTGTGTGCTGCTGGGCTGTGCCGCTATCACGGGAATGGGCCCTTTTTCCTTCCGAAGACCCTGAGAACCGGGTGGAGCAGCTGTCTGCTCCATTGTCTGAAATGCCCTTGGAGAAAAATAGTCAGAACGCAGTACGTACATCGGCCAATATGTTGGTTTTTTCATAAGTATAAACCATGTGTCATGTGTTTTGATATTCAGCAGAACATTTTTTTTTGTTACTGTCACCAGTGCATGCTGTCGTGTGGCTCTCCGATGATCTGTGTAGATTTTTACCTCTTCTGAGTCAGACACCACCCTTCTCTGAGTAAATGACTTCACATTGCTTGCCATGGTCTAATAAGCACATAATGTGGCTCTTGGTGGTCAGTTTTTTTTAATCCTGTAGGTTTTCTCTAGCTTTCTGGGCTATCTTGTTTATTTACATCTCCATTGATGCCACTTCTACATGACACATCTTTATTTACCTTTTGGTAAAGCCTGCATATTGCAAAATAAAACTTCAAAGTTGAAATTCAGTTGACTTTAGGCAACAGAGTGGTATGACAGCTCCCTTGACCAATATCCTTTGGTTAGGAAACTCTTCTGGCTAGGCAACTGAATAGAAATAATTCATTTTTATGTGCAAAAATAGAGTCAAAGACAGATCTCACAGATGTGAGCCATGTTTCCTACCTTGTTCAGAACTTCTGTATATTCTGGACTGGACCTGTGCTCCAAGAGGATAAATGCCCAGAAGTTGTTGCAAGGTCAGGTCTTTAAATGATGAACACTCATATGCAATACTTCTCATTTCTTCCATGTGGCCTTTATTAATAGCTCCTCCTTTCTCAGCTCATTTATGAGGTTCCAAAAGTCTCTATTTGTGACTCTTGCTTAAAAACTCAGAATGAGTTTTCATTTGAATTTTACTGGCTTTGTGATGTGGGTTGGTGTTGGAGATCTCTCTGGTTCATCTGTCTCTCCTTTATGTGTGAGTTTGTCTGCCAGTGCATACTGTGGTCTCCCCAGGGAGGAGTGCGCTCTCCCTTCTTTATTTTTTGCGTTGCACATAATGAAAGCTTGTGCAAACAAAGAGAGAAATGTTGAGTCTCTCTTGTTTCTGTATGCTTTTTTCTAATGGAGTTGGATCTACAGGCTTTACTGAAATGTAAAAATGTTATAAGGCCAAATAGTGTTGTGGCAAAGAAACCGTAAACAAAACAGGAAAAATACCCTACAAAATCTAAATGCCTCTGAGACTGCATTCATTGGAAAGCTGTTGCCAGCTCACGTTTGGCCTTGTCATGTTTGAATGAAAATAGAGACTCCCAGGAATAGCAATATCACCATTGCTTTCTTTTACTGAAATTGGAAAAGGGAAAAAACAATGGTGGCTGATAAGAACATAGAAATGCTTCCTCTCAGCTTGTGTTTGAACACACATCCAAAATACCTCAACTTGAGAAGTCCTGCTGCGTAACTTTGAGATAATCACACAAGTTATAGGGCAGTATTACAACTCTCTTCTAACCATATGAAGGCTTAAAAGGAACACCTCGGGAGAGGTGCTTTGCACAGAGAGGCTGATGCTGGCTGTGGAGATTTACCAGTGTATGTCTATGCCTGTGTGGAAATAGGCTATATGTCACCATGGGAGTGCCTTGGATGTTCAGTTTTTATATCCAGGGAACGGAGCTGAACTTCTAGCTGAAAACACCGCAGTCTGTTATCTGTTTCCCACGAGTGCAGTGTCTTGCAGATGGGAAGTGCCATACATCTCCCTGCCCTGGGCAGTTGTGGGTTCGATGGACCTTCAGCTGCAGTGGTTGTGGGACAGCATGGTAATTTTAGTGCAGGGAGAGCCTCTTCTATGGTGGCTGTTTGTGAGCACAGTTGCTGAATATCAGTTCCCACTGCCAGTCCACTTGCTAATCCCCAAGTATGGCAGTCACAAAGTGGGACTCCTCTCAGGATTAGAGGTTACAGGCTCAGGTTGCCATAGGGACATTTAAATTGCCATAGCATCTGATCAGCTTTTTAAAATTTATGCATATGATTACTTAAAGTTCTGGAGGAACATATTAGGAAGCTTCCTTAAGGCCTAGGAGGCAGAGAATCTCTCGTTCCGTGAGTCTCTACTTTTCTATATTGAAGAGTTTTCCAAGATCTTCATTTCATTGCATGCTACATATTACCTGATACATAACATTGTCACTTTCAGTGAGTGGATGCTCTTTTTCTCTGCTCTAGGGAAAGAAATAGTTTAAATATTTCTCTTAGGAAAAACACTGAGCTTTTGGAGTGATGCTCAGTAGAAACTGCGGATGAACAGAAGGTTATCAGGTGTAATCCTATGGCTTAAGTTTATGCATGTTTAGACTGCACTAGTAAATGCTGTTGCAGAGCGTGCAACATAGTCGGAATGTAGCCTGGGCTATTCCAGAATATATTGGGTACTAGCAGCACAACAGATGAAAAGGCTTTTCCTTGAGTTGGGTGCTCATGAAAACAGTCATAGTTCTGCACAGGTTCAGGTGGCAGAGGTTTTGTCTGCTCTTTGTGCCTGGGTGCTGTTCCTTAAAACTGTGAACCCACCTGTGGCACGTCACCTGTTAGGCTGCAGGATGTGCATACTCACAGCTGGCTTTCTATTAGTGGTGTTTCTTTTTGGGATGGCCAAATCCTTTTCAGCTGCATCTGTAGGTTAAACCTGTTGTGAGCTGGTTTCTGAATTCTCTTGAAATCAGCTGGCAAAGACTCTGACCATGTTGAATTCTGGCTTTTCTCCAAGTGCTGTTCACCCTTCAACAATAAATGGGCCTCATTGGGTCATAAGTTGGATGGCCTCTCTCGTTTTGTGTATTCCCTTTAAGTGAGCTGCTAATCGCCAGCTCAAGGTGAAAATTGCTATTTTTGCTGATGCTGGGTTTTGGTGAGAGGAATTGCTTTATTTCGGTAAGATGATATGTGCGTTTGGATGAGTATTGTCCAAAAATGTAAATTCCCTTTCTATGGGATTTTCCATATTGTTCTGTTTGTACAATGTAGAAAATACAGCAAATCTAATACTGCAGTTCAAAATAATGACTCATGCATGACTCCTTACCAAGCTGCTTAGGGGGAAGGGTGGTCCCTCTCTAAGAAGTCTTTGCTGGATGTTAGCGTCATCCAGTTGTGCACAGTATTACACTTGTGTTTTGTGTGAAGTTCACTCTGAAATGCTGTTTGGTAGCATATTTCTCTGGCAAAAGTTCTCCTCCTGGGGGAATGACGGACTTGCTGTATGTCTCCTCAGCCAAGCTGCACATAAGGCTCTGAAGTTTCATGTTTGGCCAAAGCCCTGAAATGAGAGGGTTTTAATTTCAGTTGTGCCTGAAACTACTGTGTAATGTTGTCAGAGGGTTAATTTCTCTGTGTCCTTCTGTCCTCTAGTGACAAATTGCCCTGCCTTTAGTGTAGCAGAGCGTAGAGGTGTGACTTTGTGCATACTGGAATTATAATGAGTAGGAAAAAAGAAATAGATCTGAATAACGTCTTGAACTGTGGCTGATTGGTAATGGAGATGTGTAGCCAGGTGAAAGTTGGAGAAATCATAAAGAACCTGAGAAGCAGGAGGTTGCCCCATGGGCTGCAGGGAGCTGTGGGTAAGCATGGAGTTGAAAACTGCTGCCACCAGGCACTGAAGGTTGGTTATGGTGGTGGTCACTGGTGCTGGTGGAGAGGCTGGACCACGCAGAAGGCCCGATAGTCTTATCAGTAATGGAGTCTTTCTTTTGTTTGGTTTCCTGGTGGTAGAGGAGGTGTTCTCACCTTTGACCAACTGTTGATGAGAGTACCAAGGAGGGTATGCTTGGCATAGACAGCAGGAAGAGCAACATTCGTCTTCAAAATCTGAGGATTGTTTGGACTTGTTTGCGCAGCAGTGCACCTCAGGGCTTGTCATATGAGTAAAGACAGTGGGATGATTCATGTGCCAAATTATCTTGATGAATAAATCCTGGAAATAAATAGTTTTCTAGCCTTCCTGAGAGAAAGAAAGGTTACGTGGCATACAGCGAGTGCTCGTGCACCTGAGTGTTGCAAAAATATGATGGAAATATAAAGACCCAAGTGGGCAGATGTGGGTGGAAGGGTGAACGGTGGAAGAAATTTTTGGGAAGCAAGAGGTTAAAGTTAAGGATTAAAAGAAGAATTAATAATTTGGCTTTGAAAGTACTAGATTCAGGCTTTAACTCTCATAGTGTAATAACTTTTAATTATAATATTCAAGAAGGATAGATTTGCTTCTGAAACTTTGAAGAAAGTGCAGTCACTGAGTAGGTGCAAGTGTCTGCTGACAATTTGCTGCAGTACAGAACTGGTTTGACAGGAGTAGCTTTCGTGCAGAAACAAAACATATTCTTTATTCATGGTTCTTCCTGGAGTTTGTTCAGTGAGTTGTCCAGTCAAAGGTGAGAAACTATAAAATCTTGTTTTCCTTTGATCTATAAATAACAAGGTTGAAAATCACATCTGTCCTAACAAAAACTTGAGGGATATATACAACTAAATTCACTAACTATGAGTGATGTCCCCTGTAATGAGTTAAATATTTAAATAAGTTGAACTATTACTTTCTTTTCATTCAAAACATTTAGAAGGATTTGAGCGTAAAATACAATTTTCATTGTTTGTACCCTAATCTTTATACAAGTTCTTTTGTTCTATTTATAAAATGTTTTGCAGCTAATGAATATTCAAGGTTCAGTAAAAATATGAATAGTCAAATACTGAAGAAAAAAGAAGATACTACTGTAGGTAACTTAGAAAAATGAAGATGATGTTTATAGAGTAGCTTCCTAATCCATTAAAAAAATAAAATTCACAGCATTGCAGCAGGAATAATCTGTATTTCTTTCCAGGAAAGGTTCTAGAAACTACAAATGCAAAGCAAAGTCAGAACAGGTTATTTAAATCAGAGTTAAACTAAGTACTTTGAAGTCAAGGTAGTTTAACCAGCTTGCTGTGGGTATCAAGCCTCAGATTTGTGTTGGAGAAAGATGAGCAAATAGCAAACACATTCCAGTGTGAAAATGGGTATGATGTGATTTATTGGTGTTTTTTAGAGGTTGAAGGGGGAGATTATTTTAATGCTGTTTGTTGTTTTGTTTTTTTTTTCTGGCATAGAAAACTGTCTGGGATAAATTTCTGACATCAAGCATGCATGTAGACATTTGGTGCATAGTTGAGTGCTTGGATAGGGTGATGTAGGAGAAACCACAGCTGGAGCCAGTTCTGAGACCGAGTGGGTTTGGCTGTGGAATGGGAATGTGTTTCTGCTTGTCCGGCAGCCCCGGATGTAGGATGGATGGAATGTGCTTGTCAGGTCCTGCTAGAGATCTATCTTGCTTTCTATCCCAGCAAGGCCCAGGGGCAAGGAGCATGCTAGAGTGAAGAGGGTGGGAGGGAAGAGCTTGTGGTGCTGGTTTGGGATGGGCCTCAGCAACCAGTACTCATGGGAGGAGTACTGTTGGTGCTCCAAGGAAGTCAGACTCGAGCAAATCTGAGGGAGAGTAATTTTGGGTGCTTGTATCAGGGCTGGAGTGGGTAATTTTTAAACCAAGATGCAGTGCCAGCTTTTAAGGTAATGTCTATTGCTGTGATGCGTCAATGAGATGGAAGTAGTTTGAAGGCGGCTGCTGAGAAGTTTCCTTTCTGGCAGGGCTGTGCTAGGTGGCATGCTTTTTGTTAGTGAGCTACCTTGCTGTTGGTATCATGGAGCAGAAAAAAGGCTGTGATTTTGCTGTGGTGTGTTTTTTATGCTGTGATGATGGTGCCTTAGAGGGGAACAAATGAAAGAATCTCACATTGGGACTGGGAAACCTTGTGATGTTGAGATAGGATTGTGTAAAATTACAGAAAGAGGCAAATAATGATCTTTAGTTATAAGGCTGAAGAGAAAATAACTGTTATCGGAAGGAATACTGAGATCTTGTGCCTTGGAATCCCATCCTGTTACTTCTGCAGTCAAGCATGGGATATTTAGGAATATCTGTGTAAGCTCAAGCTGTAAAGAATGGCAGTGTGGGGTTAACTCTAGGGCTGCAGCCCTCCAGGGTAAATACTGTGTTGTTTCTTTTTTTATGGTGGTTCATTTAAAAATTCATTTTTGTTGTTTATTAGAACCTTGTTCATGCTGTTGTCACTAATGGCCTGTCAGGCTTTCCATTACACACCACTGTTTCAGGGGATTTGTAATTTGGCTGTGAAGATTAGCTTCTGTCAGGAGCTTGACAGACATCATTCCAGATCAATAATATAATGTGTTCTGTTTTTATTACAGCTTTTACATATGTTTCTTTTACCAGTTGGATTCTTAGTTTATTCTTTCTTTTTAATGGAGATGAAGCATTATGGGATTTTCATGTCCTGCTCAAGAGTATACATGTTCAAATTGTAAGAGTCAGAGTGGAGATTCTGGAATAAGGAAGCAAGATTTTTTTTTTTAAAAAAACAAACAAAAATCTCAAAACCCTACTCCAACAAAAAAAACCAAACAACCCAAAACAACAAACAAACCAAAATACTCATCGGAACATTTTTGTCCCTGTTAGATAAGCAGTTTAGTTTTTAAAACGAGTCATGTTGCTGTTAATTTTTCTATGCTAGCAGAAGTTGCTGGGTACCCAATTTTTTTGAAAATGAGTCCCTCAGAGTTGAATTATGAATCTGTAAGCCTGACAGTGGGAATAGTCGGAGTATTTTAAAACACCCGTCTTTTATGTATATAATACTGTAGTTCTAGTTGCTACCATAATTGTTTGTTTTTTTTTTCCAGCAGTATACTTTCTAAATCTTTAACAGAGTGCTAGACGCAAATCCGTTTTGAAATCTGGATTCTCTTTTGCGCTTTAAGATGGATGGGAAGTCTGTCTTAGGAACTAAAATACAGTTTACCTTTACAGCTCCGGATGGATCTTCTAAGGATTCATCAGTATGTCTGGTTGGATGCTTTCCAAAGAAATAGAAAATTTAATTTCCTGAAGGATGAAGCATCCCTTTCATCATCTGTATTCAGGATGCTGAAAAATAGAAAAAGCTCAAAGGATGCAAGCTTTTCCAAAGTTGAACTTCACTGTGTCCTCTGTTCTTAGTTCATTTCAGGAAAAACTAAAGCCTGCAATTAAATAGTTAGTAATGATTATTGCATCTACTTAGCCTTGTAAACAGGCTAAGTAGGATCAGGGTAGTAGCTCACTAACATTAAAAGTGTTACTATGAAGTGAATGATAAGGTGTAAAGAGAAAGTCTGCACAAAATCAGTTTGTGGTCTCGGGAGCTCACTGAATAGTGAAGCTACTTTCTTCCATTTGTATTTAAAAGAATATGAATCAGGCTGCTCTTCATCTGTCTGCAGCTCCTTGGACTAAACAGGATGAATGTCAGAGAGCCAAGGTTGCTCTTTTTTTTTTTTTTTTTTTTTCAATGTGTGTGATCTCAAAGAATATATGGATTACTTTTCTCAATGTGGGAAATAAAATACCATCAGGATACAGAAACACCAGATGCAGCATCATTCTGCTGCTGTAGATGTGTTGTGATAGCCTGCGCACTCTTTAGCAGTTGTTGTCTGAAGTTAATCAGATGCAGCAGCACTGCTAAGTAATTTTTTCTCCCCTGAATTCTTACTGTTTAAGGTATGAATACTACATATAAGGTTTTATAGGGTTTCCTGCAGTCCCATTTTAGAAACAAGGCTTTAAAATTGAAATTGCTGTCATTTTGGTTTGCGTGTTCTGTCTAGAGCTGTAGTACTGACTGTCTGCTAGTACTGTGAAGAAGTTGAACCCTGAAAAGAATAATATTCTCTACCATCCTTTTCTGAGGATTCCTGAAACATGCTTCATTAGAGGTCTGAAAGATAAATCCTTTGAGATGAGTGCATTGTTTTGCAGACAGATAGCGTATTGAGACATGAAGAGTGATTCCTTTTGGAGTCATGTCTTTCCTGCCGCTGCAGAATGGGGAAATGGCTACTGGTGCTGGTATTGAGTCTGTGTCTGGTGTTTTGATATACTCTTGGCAGAATTTGCTTTCTTACAACTGGATCTGTCACAAAGTGTAGAGCATGGCAAGCAGTCCATAGTCCTTCATGTTAGGACTGGTTTTGAAGCATTCCAGTGTGTTTCCATGTACAATGACGTGTTCAATGTTCAGAAGTGCATTTGAGGCCACCTAATCTGTGCCCTTTTTCCCTTGTGAGAAATTGCATCGTTGGACTTCCTGTGTCTCCTCTTTAACCAGGATGTGCTCAGTTTGTTGAGCTGAAGCTGCCTCTGGTTTTATGTTAGTACTGGGGTGATGAAAATCTTTGTGACTCAATAAACGGCGTAGCTTTTTGTAAGCTACCATGCAGAGGAGAGAAGCCCTATATTCAGTAGTAATTCAGATAGTTTTAGCTCCAATCTCTGTTTGCATGTCTAACTACCAAGCTTGGAGAAAAAGAAGTGAGTTGGGAGTTCTTGGTCTTGTCTCACAATGCTCCATGTGATCAGCAGGATCATGACAAGTGGATTAAAATGCTGCTGAAGCTTGAGCTATCTTCGCACTATGAGGAATTTTATTTAACTGCCTGGATATGCTGAAACATCATCAAGGTGGCGGGAGTGTTTTGAAATGGATTTATAGTATTTTGCTAAAAGCCATGGAAGGTTTCAGCAGAAATTTATTCCTCTGCTTTTTCAGAGAACAAATACAGGAGTTCTTGACTGTCTGGTAATGTTATATTTTCAGTAAGGAGTATGTTTATTTACCTGCCTTAAAAGACCTTGAGAGGTGGATTTTAAATTTCTGTTAAATTCAGTTCTTCATAATAATGGAGATGTTTGGTGTGGTTTAAGTAATCAGTCTTGAAGGGATGAGTTTATTGCCTCATAAGGGTAACTTCTACTTATTTATTGCCTGAGATCATCCTTTTGGAAACAAAGCAGCAAGCTTGTCCCTTGAAGATAGAGCTCTGTGTAAACCTAAATAATAGATCCTAATTTAGGCTTCCTAAATAATCATGATCCAGCTCTTTATATACTTCATAGGAATGCTAACTACTTTTTTTTTTTTTCCTTGGTTATAATGAGAAGTTGAATTCTGCCTAAATAATGAAGATCTGAATGGATGACCCATGTTCTCAATAACAAGTGTGACTAAACTCTAGTCAAAGCATCATGTGAATTGTTAGTAGGCCATGATTTGTGTGAGTAAAGGGGAACTAATTTCATCCTCTTTGATCTTTGATATTGCAAGCATAAATTACACAGTGCTGTGTTCTTTGGTCTGAGTCGTCAGATTCATACTGGATTGTGTTTCATAAGCAGCTTCTTTTCCTTTCAGTTAAAGAAGGAACAAAGATATTAAGGTATACTTGAGGTGCTTGGGGAGTGCAGGTGCTTTAAGAAATGATCTGGTATCAAAATAATGATTGTGAAATTTTTCATTTTCTTCTGCTCAGCAACTATGAAGCTAACTCATTTGCTCCTATATATATATGTACACATGTGTATATATATTTCATTTAATCCTATGACGAAAGTATTTTTTTAATTGAGGAATGATGCCTTCAGTATCTGTTCCATGTTTGAGAGTGCCTAGTTGCCTCTAGAAGCCAATGGGGAAAAAGTGGTTGTGAGCCTAATATGAAAAAGTAAAAAAGCAGGCAAAGTGTAGGATCCCAAGTACGCTGTTTGTCACTTTAAAAATTTTGCTGCTTTGCATTTATTTCTAAAATAACATTTCTAAGTATCTCCAATATAAAGAGATTTAAAAGTTTGGGCTTGGAATCTTGTCTTGAAGCTCACTCTAACGTTTTGCTCTGAGGCTTTATGATTTGGCTTCTGTAGATGGTATTAATGATACAGGCATTGTACTCTGAGCAGGTTGATGTCTACTTTCTGGAAATTCTGCTATCCTCTGCGTGAGAAGCAGATTGCTCCTTACTGTAGCATGGCCAGGAGCACCACCTTTAGCTAGTTATGTTTTGCTGTCATAAAACTTTTTTCAGGTGTTACCAGGGCATAGAAGACTGCCATCCATCTGATGCTTGCTTGAGACTTTGAGTCCTTAGTCAACCTGAGGTTTTTATCGTTCATTGTTCTTTTTACTGGATCTTTCTGGCACTATAGAAGGAGGGGGAAGAATGAATCACTCTCTAAACTGGAACACAGTTGAAGTCTGTATATCCTGCATGCATACACTGAACAGGGATGCTCCAGCCATTAATGCTGAACTTCAGAGATCTGGATTTAGTGTCTGCTCCACCGTGGATTTCTTTTCTGATATTGGGCAAGTTGTGGGAACTCTCTGAACCTGTGTTCCCCATCTGATACTGGAAAACAAGCTGTTATTTCAGAGAGAAAACTCTCCCTATGGTTGACAATTCTACTAATGTCTTAGGGAGAAAGAGTGATTGGGAGTTGACAGCTCCCTTCCTAAGCAACATCCCAGCGGGCTGGAATACTATAGCTATAGTGGAGCGCACCATGTAAAGTGTGGATCTATCCAACATGGACTGTCCTTTTCAGTCCTGAGATCACTGATTTGGCAGAAGGATCAAGCAAATGAGAATAAGAAGTGAACAGAAGACTGACAGTTCATATATTGCGGTGTTAAGTGATTTAATGGCTTTGTTCCCTTTCTGGGCAAAAACAATGCATGTAAATAATGTAACTTTACTTTTTGAACAAAAAACATAAACAGAACTGTCTATGGGGTTTTTTTTTGGGTCAAAAATTGAGTTCTGAAGTCCTTTCCAACTTGACTGTACCTATGTACCTGCCAGAGATGAAGAAAATTCCAAGTTCAAATTTTTCATCCTCTGTTATTCTGAATGGAGCAAAAGAGGGAAATCAAGCATAGGCATGTTCTTCATCTTTCTACTTACCTGGCAAGAAACTTGAAAAGGAATCACAAATGTTCCGTCTTCAGCAAAATGCTGTGAAAAATGCAGCAATTAAAAATGTAATGCTTGCCTTGTACTTGTCCGTTGCTATATCTTAAACCTCAGGCTGAGGGCATATCCTGAAATTTACAGTAAACAAAAGGACAGAGGTAAAATCAGAGTTTCTGTGACTGTATCTGAAGCCTTTATGTGCCTCTTCAGATGTAAGATCTATGCTTCAGTGCTTTGATGACTGAATGGAAGAATATTAAGATTTATATTCATCAAAATTCCAGTGGCAACATCAAAAGGTAGTAAACTATGTGTTCAAGATCACAGGGGAGGATGTTCATAAGCCCAGTCGTGGGGAAAAGGAGAAAAATACATCACCTTCTTGTGCTTTGCAAAGAAATTTTATAAATAAGGCCCTTCTTTCTCAACTCATGTGTTCCTATTTGAGACCTTGTAACTGTCATGAGATAGAGGTAATGAATTCTCAACAGATAAAGATTGTGACTGTTTGTGATTTTATACACCCTATTTCATAACGATTTTTTAGTCTGGAGAGAGTGACTGGTTGAGAGTGATGTGATGGGTGAGAAAGAGACCTGGGGAGGGAGGGCAGAAGAAACAGAGCCGAATATCAAACCATAGTCATGTTGCAGATTGCAGGCAAAAGGTTATGAAGTCTCTTGAATACTTAGTCCCATATTGTATTCCCTGGGCCGCTTGGTTGTAGTGTGCCCATATGCAAGCCTGACAGATCTGTAGGGATTTATAGATATACAAATCTGCTTTGGAAGAGAAATGGGAGTACTGAAGTTGATTACAGATGGAAAGGGATGGCACATTTTCAGCAGTTAACATGTTAATGGTATGCTAAACGTCCACTTATTAAAGTGAATAGTAGCTTTACAGTAGTTGCTCTCTGCTGTGCTGCTGGCGTTAGGGTGATTGGTTTGGGTTCTTTCTGACTGAGGCTAGTATGTCATGGATGTTACTAAAATTCCTTTTTTTTTCTTTTTTTTTTTTTAACTTTCTCCCTTCTTTCTTTTAACCAACAATGACTGTTTCTCCAGAAAGCAAATTTTTCTTGTTTTCGTTTGTCCTGTTGTGGACTAGATTAAAATCTTGTGCTTTGCTTGAGGCTGTCAAGGAATGATACCTTTCCTCACACGTAAAAGATGCCTGCAGCACAAAAGGCTGATGTGCTGTCAAGAGGATTGATGGTCTCCAGATCTGCAATTCTGCAAGTTACATGCAGTGCCTATAGGCCAGCCCTGGACTGGTTTCTTGCCCCCTTGATGTTTTCACAGTGAAGTAAGCTGTTAGAGGAAACATTTTTCTTCCTTGTATGAATGTAGTTTGTTTAAATAGAGTGGGCCTGCTTTTTCACTGGGATGTATGTAAGTGGACAGACACCTGCAATTTTTATTTTTAATCAGATAGCTGTATTTGTTAACTCAAAAGCCTATGTTAATAATAATGGAAATGCTAGAGGGAGTGCTGCCTAATTAACTGAAATATCTAGGCCCTGGCAAAGACATTCAATTTGTTGGACATAACATTAAGTACCACTTTGCTTTAGCCTGAAGCCTTTAGAAAGCAACTGAAAGTGTTTTTTTAAAAGGGCTTGGTTTTTTTAAGAAGTACCTTCTTCTGTAGACTAGTCTTCTTATGTGTGCCTGTCAAGTTGGACACTCAGTTGAGAGATGCAGTGTCAAGCAGGTTTGTTATTTTGAAAAAATCTTGGCCGTGAGATAGGTGAAAATGTTGGTTGTCAGCTTCTAAAAGTAAGTGGGTTTGTGATCTAGAAGGTGAGAACTATGGCTTCCAGTACGAAGTTGCCAAGAGCTCACTCAAAGCTGCTGCCAGTGTTCTTACTTAGAACAAAGAAACTGAATTTGGAAAATACCAGGAGGGCCACGAGGATAACTGGAGGGCTGGAGCATCTCTGCTATGAGGACAGGCTGAGGGAGTTGGGTCAGTTCAGCCTGGAGAAGAGGATGCTCTGGGGAGACCTTATAGCAGCCTTCCAGTATCTGAAGGGGGCCTACAAGAAAGCTGGGGAGGGGCTGTTTGCAAGGCCTTACAGTGATAGTACAAGGGGTAATGGTTTCAAGCTGGAAGAGGGTAGGTTTAGACTGGGTGTCAGGAAGAAGTTCTTCACAGTAAGGGTGGTGAGACACTGGAACAGATTGCCCAGGGAGGTTGTGGATGCCCCCTCCCTGAAAGTGTTCAAGGCCAGGTTGGATGAGGCCTTGAGCAACCAGGTCTAGTGGGGAGTGGCCCTGCCTGTGGCAGGGGAGTTGGAACTAGATGATCTTCAAGGTCTCTTCCAACCTTAACCATTCTATGAATCTGTGAATAGTGATTGCTTTGGCAGAGTACAAAAATGGCTTCTATATATAGTGTGGAAAATGCACATTTTCCCTGTTACAGACACATCCTTGCACTCCAGCAGTGCCAGCATGCTTCATAAATTGCCAAGTGATCATCTCAGATTGAATTTAGGTCTTAGAAAGTTTGGGACTCTTGCTGGGTGATCCTGGAAGCTGCAGCAGGGAATGTTTAACTGCTTGTCTCTCCTCCACTGGGTTTAAATGCAATCGTCCAGTGGAATCAAGGTTGCCTCCGTTAAGGGAGGATGGTTACGCCTGCACTGTATTCCCACAGTTACATTAGTTAGGAAACACAGAAGCTTTCTGCATTAGTTGCTTATGTGAAAGGCATAACTAGGTGATTCCTCTGGTGTTATCCTAATGAATAAATTACATCTGTGGAAGTGATGCTTCAGTCCCTCATGGAATTGCACATGGCTTTGAGCAACATTTGGATGCAGCTTTGGAGAAGCTAAGCTACCATGTTTTATGAGAGGCTGAAATACAGCAAGGTATCTGGTGACTGTTGGATGAAAATGAGTTTATTATTTCTGTGCAGTAAAGTTCAGTATCAGGTAACTGTAGCCTGTCAGTTGTGTTGACCCTTGCTATGATTAGATATTTAAAGTAAACTGGCAGATGCCTGTAAGGTGCTAGCTAGATTTGATATTTCATACTGACATATGATATTTAATTATTTCTCTCTAAATGTAACATTTAGAATTGCTCTATCTTGAAAAATATTTCTCAAATTACTTATGGTTCACTTTGAATTCCACTTTTTTCAAAGTGAGTGTCTGTAAATGGTGCACAGTAGTTTATGGTTTCAAGTGCTGTGGGCTGTGATTCAATGTTGTTAACTAAAATTGTAGTTCCCACAGCATATGTAGTAATAGGAGAGAAGACTGACAGAAAGAGCTGTGAACTTCAAAAATACATTTGAAAATTTTTTTGTCTAGATGAGATTGTGTTTATGTTCCATGATAATATGCAACAATCTTCTGCAGCAGGATAAGAGCAGGTGGAAACGGAGAATTGAAACAAATGTGGATAAGAAAAGTAAGGTCTCCCCCACCTTCTTCTTCTGAGTAGTACTGAAACCATCCCAAGGAAAATAAAGGAGAAAATTGCAGTGTTCAGGGTCCATGATCTGAGATTTCTTGATGCTTTTGTGTGAGCGAACGTTTTTTTTCCTTTTATATTTTCATTACCTGCATGAAATGAAGAAACAAATAATCGAGATAGATTTTTGGGGAGAATGAGAGGAACCAAAAAAGGGTCCAAATTCGTAGAAGCTCTAAAACCTCAGTCAGATTTTGTGGCTGGTGTTCAAACTCAGCCATGTTTAGTTATATCTTTCTGTCTCAAAATACTGCATAAAGATTTGTATGTCTGTTGCATTTTGGCAGCCAGCATCAAATGTGTTACAGCACTGTAACTTACGATATGATTTGGCTGTTATGTAAAAATAAGCATTCACCTTAATGTTTGTACTGCTAAGTACAGGTATTCATATGCTTAGAATATATTTTAGCATGAGTTACAGAATCAGCTGAGTTCATGACTCCAACAAAAATGTTTTGAGGAGTTGCATTTAAATAATACATGAACGTGTGCTAGACCTCTACAAAAGTCATTCTGTATCCCTTTCGGTGGGAGAAAACAAAGTGAAAACAAGTATGATAAAGGTGATCAAAGTGGCAAGTCATATGTGAAGATTAGAAAGCAAAATTCAAAATGTTCCAGAAACTGAAGTTTTCGGTGGTGACTAGGAGTACTTTAGAAAGCAGTTGAGGGCATAGGTAAGATGTATTGTTGGCGTCTAGAATGCTGAAGTGCATACTGGGCAGAAAATCTTAGCTTGGTTAAAAAAACAACCCAAAACTACAAGAGGATGCTTACCAAACCTAGTATTAAAACCCTGGTGTCCTTTCTCTCGCAAGGTAACAGCTCTTCATGGGAGTTGTTCTGCTGGGTTTTAGCTGTTTTCTGTGTAAGGAGGTGCTCAATTTGACCTAGAAAAAAAAGCAATTCGTTCTGTGAAAGAACTTCTCTTTGTGTATTGTTCTCCTTTCATTGTACATTACAGATGTGCCTAAAGCCACACTCACGATAACTTCCGTGAATCACTTCTCTCTTGGGTGAAATTCAGTGAAACAGAAAAGAGTGGAAAATAATGTTTTGAATTCAGAAACAGCTGTACAAGATCTTAAGAGTAAGGGGGCAACTGAGAAACATGTTGTGTTGGTTTGTGGCCTTTCAGTTCCAAGGGGGTTCTCCAGGTGGATGGAATTAATTTCCATTGCTGATGCAGTGGAATGAATTTAATCTTGAAAAATTAAAGCATTAAGTTTTGAGTTTTTCTTTTTGTTAGGGCTCTTTTCCAATGTTACATATTGTTGACAAAGAGATGTTCAAACCAAAGAGCTGTGGAATAATTTCCTTAATACAAAGCTGTGTAATTTCATGCTATGGTTATGTTTTAAGTGTTGCCTGTGAGGGCTCTATTATATCCTCCTCTAGGCCTGTTAATGTGTCCTCTTGTACAAGAGCATATTTGAAATATTGATCCTTGTTTCTGGCCGTGTGGGTGGGTAAATATCTTTCTTCTAGTTGCGCTGGAGCTATGCAATGAGAAGATTTGAAGAGGAGAGGATAGTTTTATGGAAAGACATGTATCTGCCCCAAAACTGGTTGCAGTAGACACTCTGCCAGTGGGTTTAGCTGATTTACAGCATTGCATTCACAGAACAATTTGGTATTACCTGGTTTTGGAGCTGTAGTAGTTCCATAATAGTTCCTCTGTTCAGTGCGATTAAAAGAAAGTCAGATGTTAGATGTTAGGAGGGAAGGGGTAGAAATCAGTGTTTTGCCATGGAATGATTCCATGCTACATGCTCATCTTTAGTACTATAGACTTGAAAAGGTTCAAAGAAGGGCAGCAGAGGTACTATGAGCATGGGTTCTATACAGGGGATGTTTAACTGTTAGTCTGGGACTTCTCAGCCTCAAAAAAAAGAATGCTTCAGGTCTTGTGTGTGAGATGGAGACTTGTAAAGTGGGTGGTGTGAACACAGAGTATAGGCAGTAATTTCTCATCACTGTGTCTTCCTGTGAAGAAAGCTATTGTATAAAATGGGAGATAGGTAGGAATAAAAAAAAAACAACCCGAAACTCAGTGCATGGTAAAAGCACTGTGGTTCATGGTCACAGACAGCTGTAAGTTCTAAAAGCTTACCTGGGTCCGAGGAGAGCACGAACAGGTGAGCATAACAGAGATCCAGTGCAAGCTGCCACATACCCAGGTCTCTGGCACCTGTGCATCACTGGGGATTGTGAGGGTACTGAGGAGAAGGGTAATGTACTCCTGCCTTCATCGTCTGCTCCTCCCTGTCCATCCACATTGCCTACTATTTAAGGTGTGTTACTGGATAGACAACGTTTGGTCTTGACTTGCAGTTCTACATCCTGGGTTTGCATTCCTTGGAATTGAAAAGAAAATATCATTCAAGGGATTTCCTCATCAGGAATGCCCTAATTTAACTAAGTAATAGCTTAATACAGAAAGAACTTGAAATACTTTTTTTCTTTAATTCCATACTTTACTGTTCTCAGTTATCTGAATTTAGCTTCATTATGCTATTTCTTTGCTGTTTGTATAGTAATTCTGTAGAGTTACTGGTTATGTAACTTTGATCATTAAACCCAATGTAAGAAACTGTGCTGCAGAATAATACCCCAGTGGTAATCCCAAACAGCTAATAAGAGATAAGAAAAACAAGCTCTTAATTAACCAAGGCAGATCAAGGTAGTGGCATGGAGCTAGTTTAGAAAGAGTTTGAATTGCACTTTTGTCAGTACACCCAAAGTGGTACTCCTAGACAGTTGATGACAATGACGTTGATAGACTGGTGTCTAAATAGATCTTGGGTATCTTTTCCATGTTTCCATTGATGCTCTTATTCTCATGCGTGCTTATGCTACTTTGGAGTCATAATCTACAAAACTCAAGAGCATTTTTGACAAAGAATAGCTTAAAGCATATTTTTCTTTAACCGGAAATGAAATATTTGGAGGAGGATTTTTTTTTAATGAACTGATGTATCTCTGTGGTGGGATGAAAATATTGCCTCATCCTGATAGATGGAATAGAGTCAAGAAGGGCTGCGAAGTGATTTAATCAAACTAGTCAGTGATGCCGGGGGAGACAACCCTCTTTGGATGGTTTTTGACTTCAACTTTTTTCTGAAATGCTGACTTTTTCAGTACAATCATAGATTCCTATAAAGGGCAGCATACTGCATTTAATCCCTCTGTGAATGTGTTTGAGACTTGTTTGAAGTCCATGGATTTTTCATCAACTTTGCAAAAGTTGTAGCTTCAGTAATGTTATACAAGCAGTCCTGAAAGTGAGGACATCTAAGTTTTTGTGCCTCCTGTACAAACCAGGATCATTTGGGAATACTTCTTTTTGCAGTTGATGTCTACATATGTGAAAGAGCTCCTCCAAAATGGTCAAATGTTTTCTCTTTTGATTTAGGTGTGCAGAGGTGTTGTGCCTTCCCCTTCCTTCCCCCATCCTGGCCTTTGCTACCAAGCAAGTACTTAAAATTTTGTGTCCTAAAAGACACGTTAACAGAATAATTATGACAACCTCTAAAAAATTTGCTCTAGAAGTCAGGATAATAGCTAGTTATGCCTGGTAAAAGTCATGTATAGTTGGGTGTCTGGACTATATTTAAGCCCTTCTATACAAAATCAGCAGAAATTTGTGGAATAAATGTGCTGCCACTTTTTCTGTTCTGTGTACAAAGTTTTTCCTTTGCAAAAGGCTGTAAAGAGGAGGAGATCAGTGCTTTCTCTGTATTTTAGATCATTACCAATACTGTTAATAAATCAGAAATAGCTGACAGATCAACAACCTAAATGTCTCCTTTCTGCTAATTCAGTACTAAATCGGATGAAAGTAGCTGCATGGAGGAACTGTGCTCTGATCTCTCGGTATCGATTGTGTCTGCACTCCTCTTCCTGCTTGCAAGCGGCTAGTTAGGAGGTAGAAAGAAAGGCCCAGAATGCATTACAAAAATACTATAATTACATTTATTGGGAACTCTGTATACATGTGTTAATTTAGCACTGGCCGTCCTTGTCTTCAGTTATTTGATTTTGGTAATTACAAGTTCGTCAGCCAAGCTTCTTGTTAATCGAGGCAGATATACACAAAACCCTGGTGTAACACTTGAGTATGAGAAGGCAAATTTTCCCACCGCAGGAGCTGGAGGAGCACTTCCGTACCTTCCGTGTGTCCTGTGGCATTGCCAGTGTGGCATCTGTGTTTCCAAGTGGCCTTGGTAGTCTTGTTGTGTAAGGAGGGACAGAGGAACAGCTGCCCCAAGCAACTCCGGTTCCAGTTCCCCACCAGGGACTGTTGGGAGGAGCACACGAGTGGAAGAGGAGAGATGCTGCTGCCACTGAGCTCTCAGTACCAGCAGGTCTGTTGACTGGTTTCCCCATGTGTCTAAGCGAAGCATGTGTGGAGTGGCAAGGATGGCCGGCCACCCCTCAGGCAGAACTGGTGGAGGAGACCTCTCTCATCTGTGTGGGTGGAACAAGTCTTGTAGGGTGCAT
The DNA here is from genome assembly GCA_013396935.1 of Baryphthengus martii. Classification (NCBI taxonomy): domain Eukaryota; kingdom Metazoa; phylum Chordata; class Aves; order Coraciiformes; family Momotidae; genus Baryphthengus; species Baryphthengus martii. The sequence goes on along the minus strand of VWZK01002425.1, from coordinate 106,516 downwards.
ATAACCCTCCTGGCAAAGACAGCCCCCTTAGGTGAAGGAAATGCCTTTTGCAGAGCCTGTTTGTTCTAGTTTTGGTTTGGTTTGTGTTTTTAGTTTTTGAATGTATCTAATTTCACCTTTAAAGAAAAAAAACAAAGACAATGCATTTTGTTTGTTAATGTGACATGAGTAGAGAAACACTTCTTTGCCCACTATGAAATTGTTCTTGTGGTACCTGTTGTATTCATCTGTTTGTTAACTAACCAATAAAAGAAATTTCTCAGCCAAAAGCCTGGCCAAATCTTTAAAATCATCATGATGGGGGGAAGGTGGCAGCCCATCTACTGAGAGCAGAGCTTCTTTGGATACACTGTTAGGGAGGAGCTGTAAGAACAGTGGTGGGAATAATCCTGATTTGGTTTTAGATGGAGTTGTTTTGTGAATATCAGTCTTCAGGAGAGTCTGATCTTATTTGTGTTAATTCAGTCACCATCATATTCCAAACAAGAATTTTAGAACAGCACTCTGTTTTTTACTAATCTGCAAATTTACATTTTGGCAACTGATCATTTGAGGTGATGGTTCTTTGTTGATGCATACTGCCACAACAGTGAAGAAATGCCTATTTCATGATTAACTGATAAAATTATGTGATGAGTTGATAGAGGATTACAGGCCAAGTAGGGACCAGCAACATGTTAGCCGTGCTTCCTGTTCTTGAATGTGGCCTGTGCTTCAGAAGCAGGAAGGAGGAGGGGAGCGTTCCGTTGCTGGCCCCACTAGTGACTGGGGGAAGGTCCCACCACTCTTGAGATGGGTGGAGTGGGACTGTCCTAAGACTCTGAACCAGAATCCCCCTCACATACAGGTCATCTGCTTCTTGCATGCATTGAACACTCCTGAACTTCTCTCCCCTAAGGGCCTAGGTTGATGAGTGAGGCCCCAGTCTTGGTTGCCTCAACCTGTGCTTATATTGGAGGGCTCTGGCCTAGATGTCACGAGTCATCTCACCAGATCGACCAGTGTACTGCATCTGGCTCAGATGGAGTTATCTTCCTTCACAGCAGCCTGCATGGTGTGGTGTTTCAGATCTGGGGCTAAAAATAAGAGTTTCCAGTGTGCAGTTCTACTTCCAAAGGTCTGTGAAATGTCACACCTCAGTTAAAAGCAGTGTCCTTGACAACTCAGTCTGCTTGTACAGCTGTTGATTGAAATTGATGTAAATGGGTTAAAATCAACATGTTTGGGCTGAACTTGCTTTTTTTACTTTTGAAAACGCACGGCTCTTTCCCACTTCGCCATACATTTAGAAATGCCTCATAAGCAGGTCCTTGGGATGTTACCACTGTGCCTAGTGTGCTCTGTGTGGCTCCGTTCGAGTTGAGCACAAAACACTTTCAAGTTTCCCTAAAAAGGGATTATTCCGGTGCTAGGAGGACCCAGAAGCTCTACCCTCAGCCGGGGGGTGCCCGTCCCCGTGCTGGGAGGAGGTGCAGCCGCCGGGCCGCTGTCCGTGGTGCTGAGGCGGACGGGCCACCCCGCAGGCGAGGCCCCGCAGGCGAGACTCCGCGGGTACCTGAGCAGGGTTTGAGCAGATTTGACTTTTTTTTTTTTTTTTTTTTTTTAAACGTAATCTTGGCCATTCATGCCCCTTCTCTTACCCGAGGAGAATGTGTTCAGGGAGAATTGCATCGTCTCCCTTTTGCCACTCGGTTGTTTTTTGAAGTGTTTTATTTGGTGCAGAGCATGACAGCAAATTTATTTAAAATTCTTTTATAGAACTCTCCTTATTGCTATGTCATCTGTGTTTTCTATGGTGATTTCATTCAATTGTTTCTGAGGCTTTTAATGTGATTTATCTCAGGTTTTTAAGCAGTTTGCCATTATTGTTATGATCAGAAGTGTGCATGATGCCTTGAACACAGGGATAGAGAGGACTGGCAGGCTGAGCAGGAAAAGATGTAGGTGGCATCATATGACACTGTCATTCCTGTTTGGTGGGGCAGAGCACAGCAAAATCTTTGGTGATAGGTGGAACCATGGAGCTGAGAGGAACATGTGGTCTCAGAGCATGCCAGTTCATAGCCATTCTTCGTGGAGTTTTGGGAGCCTGAATGGACTTGGCAGGGCTTCTTATGCAATGTTTAGGGGATGAGTAAAAGAATCTGATCTCCACGAGGAGATGGGGGAGATGTTGACGGTCATAGAACCGTTTAAGTTGGAAAAGTCCTTTGATATTGAGTCCAACCATTAAGCCAGCACTGCCAAGTCAACCACAAAACCATGTCCCTAGGTGACACATCTACACATCTTTTAAATACTGTAGGCATTGGAGACTCAACCACCTCCCTGGGCATCCTATTCCAATATTTAACAACCCTTTCAGTGAAGAAATGTTTCCTAATCTCTGACACAACTTGAGCCTATTCCCGCTTGTTTTATTGTTTGTTACTTGAGAGAAGAGACTGACCCCTGCCTCACTACAACCTTCTTTGGGGTAGTTGTAGAGGGTGATGAGGTCTCCTCTGAGCCTCCTTTTCCCAGACTAAACAACACCAGGTCCCTCAGCCACTCCTCCTAAGACTTGTGTTCTAGTCCCTTCACCAGCTGCTTTGCCCTTCTTTGGACATGCTCCAGCACCTCAATGTCTTTGTTTTACTGAGGGATCTGAAACTGAACACAGTATTTGAGGTGCAGCTTCACCAGTGCCAAGTACAGGGGAACAATCTCTGCCCTAGTCCTACTGGCCACACTGTTTCTGCTACAAGCCAGGATGTCATTGGCTGTCTTGGCCACCTGGGCACACCGCTGGCTCATATTCATTCCCGGGTCCCTATCTGCCAGGCAGCTTTCCAACCACTCTTCTTCAAGCCTGTAGCATTGGGTTTGTTCTGGCCCAAGTGCAGGACCTGGCCCTTGGCCTTGTTGAACCTCATACCGTTGGGCTTGACCTGTCTGTCCGGCCTGTCCATATCCCTTTATAGAGCCTTCCTACCCTCGAGCAGATCAATGCTCCTGCCCAGCTTGGTGTCATGTGCAAACTTCCTGAGGGTGCACCCTTGATCCCCTCATCCAGATCATTGATAAAGATATTAAAGAGAACTGGCCCAAATACCAAGCCCTGGGGAATACCACTTGTGACCGGCCGCCAGCTGAATTTAACTCCATTCACCACCACTTGGGGCCTGGCCAGCCAGCCAGTTTTTTACCCAGTGAAGAGTACGCCTTCTAAGCCATGAGGAGCCTTTTTCTCCAGGAGAATGGTATGGGAGACAGTGTCAAAGGCTTTACTGAAGTCCAGGTAAACAACATCTGCAGCCTTTTCCTCATCCTCTGAGTCACCTTGTCATAGAAGGAGATCAGGTTTGTTAAGCACCTGAAGAAAAGACAACTGTGACAGTTTTTTTTGGTTGACGTTTTCTACTTTTTCAGACACTTGGTCTTTATGCTGCTAGGTGGAGCAGCATAAGAAAACCCCTTTGAATTCTTCAATTTCTACCTCTCTGTAGTGGTACTTTCCACTGATTTCCTTTCTGTTTACCTCCATGAGATTCTTTAATCTCTGAAGCTAATGAAAAGAAAGAAAGCAGCTCATCTTTCCAGACCCAAGTGGAGGAAGGAGGGGACTGATGGCTTTCTTGCTTTTGTTAGGAGAGAAGGGACAGCTTGTTCCCATTCTACTTTTCTCCTGATAATTTGATTGATATCAAGCCACAAACTTGGTAAGAGGTCATTGATGCTGTGGGATGACTTCCTGAATATGTAACTACACGGCTTTATAGCACATTGTGTAGGTATGGATTTCCTTGAAATCAATACATGCTTGACTGCAGCTAGGTTAAACACCCTTTTATGGATTTCTTGGCTCTTCTATGGCTGTTTCCTAAATAAGCATTAAACTAGAGATCTCAGTTTTTCTTGCTGGAATAATATTGAGTCTAATTATTAGTTTAGTGCCTTTAATTTGCTGTCTTTGCTATGAGCTTTAGAAGGCAGTTCTCCCCTGTAAGTACTCTTTATCTGTGAGATTAATCGCTTGGGCTTCTAGGGAACAAATACTTGGAATTAATGTGAAAAGGTTTGTAGTAGATGATCAGCAGACTCACACTGAGAGGATCTGAGAAGCTGCCAGCCCCAGCTGTGTCCACCCTGCTGTCTGCTGGAGATGATTACCTCCATAGCAGAGGTTGCAGAATGGTCACTGGGTCTGTTCTTCAGGTGCTCACTCCAGCCTGGCACACTAAAAAAAAAAAGAAAGAAATCAAGGTTAGTTCATATTAATACTCAACTACAGCTGTTGAGGTGCAAATTCAACACCTGTTCTTCTGTCCCTGCTCCAAGGGCGGCAATATCTGATGCAAGAAAGAACCATCAGCCACAGATGCCAACCTTTGAATTTTTTTCTGTGAGTGTATTTGGAGTTGCCTTGAGTGCATCTGTGGTGGAAAGGTGACACTTGTGCCAGTGATCCAAATAATGCACAAGGCTGTTGTCAGTAAATGTGCTGGGGGAAGGCTGTTTTTTATTCCACTTCTTCTTCATTACTCATTTTAATCAAGATTCATATGATTGTACAAAATTTGAATATATGGAAGTGTCTTTCTCATGGCATTATTGTCCTGATACATCAGTTTTTATTTATTCCAGGTATTACAATTATCTATGTCAATATTTGGAAGGGAGATAATTTCATACTTAGCTTCTGATTTATTTTTATTTTTTTCTTTCTCCAGCTGGGAATCCTCTTTCACAATGACTTTTTTTCTATTTTATTTTTCATATTTTAATTTGACAGGACAATAGTGATGCGACAGTGATGTGAATGTTAGTCATCTTGACAGCTTGATGATTGATACACTATGAAGAAAGCTCATTTCTTTTCCTGCATAAAGAAATGCATATGTCAAAGGTATCAAGATGTCAGATTCCTACACAAAAGAAAGCTGGATAGGGGAGCAGATATGAATTGAGGTTTTCAATCTTTGAAGTGCAAGTACTGGATCTCAGTGGTAATTCTTTTTTTCTCTCTCTTCCCACTTTGGCAAATCAGAAGCTGTTTATCACTACTGTCATACTCCTTCTCTTTCTTCCAGTGGCCCTATATGCCCAAAACACCAGCTGTTCCCTCAGCTGTGTTTGCTTAGGTGTATTTTCTAATGGAATTAAGTTCTGGTTTCACCAGAAAGGTTGGGTATTTGTTAGTAAAACCAGAAATATTTAATTTCTCTTGTCTCTTGTCTGCTCAACTCATGCGTTTCAGGGAAATACCTGGCATTTCTAAACTATATTAAATGGCTGTAGAATCCTGGTTATGTATTTATGGCTTTTCATGCTAAATTCTCCCTTCCTTAGGTTATTTTTCTTGCTTTGATCTTTCAGATGTTCTGAATCTTGATCATGTTTGGCTAAGAATAATTGACTCAAGAAACGAATTCATTGCATGTCACAAGAAGTATCTGTGTCAAAATAGCATTCAGAGCCTGATGATAGATTACATATTTTCCCCAAAACATGCAGGAAAATCTGTGGCTTAGCCTATGGTCTCAGGTGATACAAATACCAGAGGAGAGCTGAGTGTTGGTATGCAAGGAGGGTAAATGAATGCAATTTCCCTTTGCAGTGGTGCCATAAATTTGGGCTTTATGGGGAGAAAGGCAACAAAATGAGGCTAGAAGATGTAAGATTAATCATGTTCCCCTTCCTCTTTATCATTTCTGTTGTACCACTGTCTTGCCTCATCCCCTGAGGAGAGCTAACGCTGACTATTGGGCCTTATCAACAGGGTAAATGTTGCTGTGCACCGCCGGCTACTTGGCGAACAGGCTTGTGTTGAAGGCTCTACCCTGTGAGTTCCCTTCTTATTGATGATGTCATCACAGTTAGTATTTTAGTCATACCCTGCTTCAAATGTGCCCAGGTAATATTCAAGCAGCATTCAAGAAAATCTTGGTATATTTTGTATGTACATACTGGAGGAGCAGTTTATGCATACTAAATTTGGAAAGGAAGATTGGTTCTAGCTTAATCTCCCAGTGAGAAGGTTAAAAAGTTAGGGGGGAAAAAAAAACAGAGGAGAAGACCAGCCAGGAAGGGTATCTTCTCTTATCCTTTGCAGGCTGAGTGTAAGGAATTTTAGGTAATTTATCCTGCGAAGAGCTGTCATGTAGTTCTGGTATCACTGTTATGCTGTGAATGGGAAACAGTATGGACACATCCTGGCAACCAGTGGCAGAGCATGCAAGCAGGCCAAGTTAAAGGGTGTGTACATGGGAATTCTGTGCATTTACTGACATCTATGCCAGTGTCAAGCAGAAAGGGCTGGACAAGGTCCTGAAATAGTACCTTAAAGCATACAGAATGGAACTAATGTGATGGGGCATGTTTCGGTTGTGTCTTGTTTTTTTTTTTTTTCAGTCAGTGTAACTTTCATTGCGTGCATTACTTTACTAGTGGAGAATTTAGAGACCGTTAGAAAAACACAAAGCCCTGAAAAGAAAATATAAAATTAAATTAAAAGCTGTATGCGATTTTTGCAACTTAAAGAAGCAAAACTACCACAAAAGACAGTGTCCCTTAGCCTGTTTTTCCTGAGGGGAAGCTGGGCAGCTTCCCATGGTAACCAAAATAGCCTGCAACAGAGCCAAAGCAACAGCAAAGTGTCGGTGAGCAACATGGTCCTGACCCTAATGGCAGCTCTCCTTTGTGCCACCTATTGCCTTGAAGTGCTCTTGCTTATTTCCTTCTGCATGGTTGGTTTTAACAAGAAAGTCAGATTAGAGAGTTATATCTGGAAGTATACTAGTGGGCCCTTTTTCTAGCACTGGAGAACAAAATTATAGTTGCTAGCTTCAGGTAGCTGTTTGCTTTCAAAGTACTCTTTTTTTTTTTTTTTTCCTCCTGAAGTGTGTGAATGTAAGGATTTTTAAGACATAATCCTATTCTGCCAGGATGTTTATATCTCTCTGTTCTTCCTGCTTGCTACATTTTTAAAGCAATACTGCTGTTTACTGAAAGAGCTATTTACATCTTTTGCATTACAGTTTATAAAACATTCAAGACTTCTTAACTCTAGTTTGGTCTTGTGATGTGCAGTTTACTGTGCAGTTGTCACTCCCAGTCTCTGTGGGATATATATCTCTGTTGATATATGTAGTGTTAATTGTTGGGGTTTATTTTACAATTGGAGGTAAATAGTAGCATTAGAGCACCAAGAACTGATCCCTCCACATGCAGAATTTTCTCCCCTGATACAGATTGACAATGGATGACCAATAGTACTAAGTTTGCACCCTTACAAGCTTACTGGTTAATTTCAGTAAATTCAGAATTTGGTCTTTAATTTATAGCTGCTAAAAAGGAGTTTCTCAAGGCCCTTTCAGAAACATGATGACGATGATGGAACTACTATATTTTCCTAAAAAATATGTTAGGAAAAGGAACAAAACTTAATATAATATACATATATTTGTCTTATGGAGAAAGATGTTGCTCTACATTTTAGGCCAAAATGTGTGTCATTCTTGGGACAGATTATTTTTCTGGAAACTATTATCCTTGCTTTTTGTTCCGTTGAAATGTAAGCAAACAGAACCAGTATTAGAAATGTCTTCTGTGTGTAATACACCTTGTACTATATTCTACAGACCCTTCACAAGAGAAAGAACGAACTAAATGATAGATGGATGTAAATTTTGTTGTCTGAGTCTTGTCTATTTCCATTCTATTGGATGTTTTGATAAGGTACATTTTGTGGTATTGAAGTTATTTGTGAGTGATTCTTAGTTGGGAAGAATATACGCTCCTAACAACCTTGAGAGGTATTGGGAAAGTTTAATTTGTATGAATTATTTTCTCTCCTATGCAGAAAGCAAGAGCTTTTTTTGTGATACCCAAAGCGATGCTGCAAAATAAATGAACTGTTTCATATTTTCCAGGGAGACAGGAATCTAGTTGTAGCTGACATGTGTGCTATGTTGAAGCAGGTAGTAAATAGCAGTGACAAAGATAAGCTGTGAAGTGTCTGCTGTTCAGATGTTTGGAAGTTGTGCCATATTGAAACACAGAACCTTCTGTTGTAACCTTTATGGCACAAATCTATCCCATCCAGCAGAAAAGCAAGTGGCTAGGTAGAGTTATGGTTATAATGCAGAGAATTTATACCTCCTAAAAGCCATTCCCGCAACAGATGTCCCTTGATGCATCAGCCTTGACCGACTCGGATTATATAGCCTCTGTGCATAAAAAAGTTCCAAGTTTGTACGCAATTATATGAACCAAAATGCAATGTATATAGGGTTCAGGGACAGTCTGAAGGGTCAGGAGGAACATGGGTTAATGGAGAGCCATCACTCGTGAAAGCGAAACATACTTGAAGGTTGTACTTTGGTCCTCAGAGTCAAATGTTTTTAAGTTGTGGCATTTTCCTGTTGTTTTACCCAGAGTGATAGAATTCCATCATTTTGCAAATAGAGAATAGGTATGAGATGTGATGCGATGTGACTGACAGGTGCTTTACAAGTATGGAACATGAAGCTGCATAGCTACACTCATGGCTTGATTTTTTTTATAGAGATTCAAGGTTAAAGCTCTGTGGTATATGAAGGGAAACTATTACTAGCTAGGATAAATTGTAATCTTTGGAACAGAATTATGTTGTATCTGCTATTGTTCAGCATAAGGCTTAAGTACAACTTCTGTTTAGTTAGCTCTGAGTCATTGCTGTGTTTTAGGAAATTGAAGTTATCAGTTGAAAATGAGCTCACTTTCTCTGAATCTCAAGTATTTTGGACCTATCATTTCATGGAATTATTTAGAGACCTTCATGGAAGACTTTAATCTATTCCTGTATTTAGAAATGTGTTTATCTTTCCCTCACCATACAGAGGATTGAGTTTGTCTCTGATCCAAGCTAGCTCGCTCATGTTATTTTGGGCCTTTGAGTCAATTATCTGGTGAAAACAGGCTTTAAATGTAAGGTGTGTACTGAAACTGCATATTGATTCTGGGGATCTTAGTGGTGCCTACCATTCAGTCCTGCTTAGAGAAGGTGATAAATATGAGAGAGGTGATATCATCTATTGGCAAATGAATAAATATAGCACAGCAGCTGTAAGAGTAATTTGCCTAATGTTTTTTCTCAGCCTATTAACATTGATGACTCAATGTTCACACCTCAAATTTTGTCAACTCCCTTGTAGATATGCTATCAAGCCAAGGTTTAAATCAATTACATTGCTTAAAAAGTCTAATTCATGTGTACAAGTCTGAAAGAATGGTAGAGAATATGTTCTTTAAATGCCCACGGAAAGAAAGGAAACAGCAACACTTACTGATTTAGGCTGTTCCTCTTCATTCAACTACAGATGAACTTGCATCCATTCTCCATGGGAATGGAGTGTCTGTTAGTAAAGAAATGTGTGCTTTATTTATTCTAAAATTATTTTCTCATCTTTATATTCTGCTTATCCTCTTCCTATTATGTAAATGGATGTATGCATGCAACAATTAATAAGGTAGAAGAATGGTTACCTCCACTTTAGGATGAGGAGAAGAGGGTTCTATCTGTGGTAGAGTAGGACGGTTAATGTGGCATCTGTCTTGTCTCTGTTGCTGCTGTTACCATGTTCTCTTCCTTTTCTAGCTAGAGTTCTGCCAGAAAAACTTATGTTGAAAGAATATTTTGTCTTTTCTGACAGATTTAGGACTTGCATGCTTGCAAAAGCACGCTTCTCACTGTGCTATGTCATTACAGCTGGCATCCGTGGTGGTGCTCCTTTTGCAGCCCGTGTTGATGAGAAAAGAGTGCTCAGTAGGGATATGTTCTGGGAGCCTGTTGTTTGGTTATACGTTGCTACTGTGTTGTCTGCTCTGGAATTACTGGTTGCCAGTGAACTTCTGAAAGTTTGGTGAAGTCCTGTGTTTGTATAAGGTCAAACTGAAGGGATTGGTGTGCTTTTACGTAGGCATGAGAAGTAGATTTCTTATGATTCAGCTAGCTGGAAACTATGCCTGAACAGAGGGCACCCATTCTGATTTTATGCAGTCATAATTATAACTTTATTATATCAAAGGTAGCTTTAATCTGTGTGAAGCACTTCTCATGTTGTCCTTGCAGGATACTTGGCTAAACTCAAAACAAAAATTAAATATGGTGTGAATCACTTAGAACTCCAGTTTGCTTTCCATACTGGGGCTGTAAAGATCTTCATAAGCGTTTAATTAATTCCTAAACATCTAAGGATGCTCATTTTGCAGATGACAGCACTGTGACAGAATTAGATGAAATAAGTTTTGTGATGTTTCACAGTTAAGAGTAGCTCATGGCAGGCTAGAGGAATAAAAGCAGAGGAAGAAACTGTCTAGCTGAAATTATTGTTCCTTTAAGATCCGAGTGGTACATGCTGAAAAAGTGATTATCCACCAATAGGAAATCTTTTCTTCTATTCCTTTGAAGCAAAATAATATGCTGACACTTCTCTTTATCCACTAATTTATTTATTTTTTAAAGCATTAATTAAAAAAATAATTAAAAAGTCTCAACTTCTTATGTGGATCATGAGTCAGTTCCCTGAAATGAATACTTATTATAAAAATCTAGTAGGTAAAAAGAAAGACATTTATTACATAGCATCTGGCATCAGTCTTGCTTCTAATGAGGATAAAATCCATGTAAATGAATCATTACAGTAAATTGTTGTAATTGGGATTTATTCATGACAAAGATCTCATAATTATATAATCAGCTTTTAGTATATTAAGATTTATAGTCTGAACTGTTAATTCTATTTTATTCTATTTAGAAGCAGAATTTGCCAGGGGAGGAGTGTTTTCAGGAAGCTGTTTTGCTACCTGCTCTCAACTATAGATGGAATTTGGTTCTTTTGCAAATACCATCTAATTCTGGTGTTGCAGAAGGCTCAGATTCTGCTCTGGCAAAAATAAAACTGTCAGCTTTTTAAAAAGTTTCTCCAAGGGCTGAAGTCAAATCTTTAAGGGCTTTTAAGCATCAGGTGTTTTAATTTATTAAGGACCTTCCAATTTATCAGTAGCGGATATTTCTCCATGCACATCTTTGGAGTGTTGTGCAAATGGTGACAGACCAACGTGGTAGAAAGCAGCTGCCAACTGAAGATTGTCTGGGCTATGAAAAATTGGCTTCTGTCTTTGATCTCAGTCCTTGCCAGATGGGTAGAAGTGGTGTCGAGCATAGTAGCAGAGGGTTAAGGTCACCGGCAGTCCCAACTGTGAGCTGAGCTTCTTTGGTAGGTGGTGTGTAACGGGGACATACCTGGTCTCTGAGTCCTACTGTGTTGCGTGCAGTGGAGGCCCTGCAGCAGAGTACGAAATTAAGAATTTGTGCTTTCTTCTGCCTATTGAAAAGAATGACTTCGTCCACTGGGCCATTAGCCTGACAGTTTCAAAACTACCTCAAAGAATTTTAAAAGCAGTTTCCAAGTTTCTTCTGAGCAAAGCTGGAAGGCTTCCATTCCAGTGAGATGCTGCAAGACAGCAAAATAACTGTAAGGGTACGCTGAGGTATGCTGTGCTTTTGGGGATGTAATAGTTTAAGGCAAGCTTTAGTGGATATATAGGATCTGACAGTATCTGGTTTGAAATTGGAATAGTTCTTCCCCCCCTTCAAGTTTTAAGAAGTCTGGATTACAATTGCAAATTTTCTTGTCTCCTTCCTAAATTAATCCTATCTAATAAATTTTAAAGGCTAATTCTTTTTGGATCTGGTTCCCCATCCTTCCTGCTTCTACTAAAGTTTAAGAAAAATGGTTGTGTTGGCTCTATTTGACTTCAAGGAAAGTCTTTTAGCCACTGCAGTTAGATCAGTTAAGAGCATCCTCAGGCTGGTTTTAATTACAGCAATGTCTGCAAGTATCCCTGAAGTGTGGAGGACAATTTTAAATCTAATCTGTTGCAGAAGAGGTTTTAAATTGACAGCCTTTCAGCGTAGCTAAAAGAGTTTTCAGGACTTTTTTTCCCCTCCCTGCATTCTGCTGCAGTGCTGAAGTAGCTTCACTGATGCAGCACTTCTGGATCCTGGTTTTCTGTTTAGACTAATGTTAAATATATTGAATCAGTTTGTCCTGCATTCGCCAGCAAGGGCAGAAGCGCACACAAAGTCCTTATACCTTGCCCAGTTCTGCTCTTCTCCTGCATGTTTTAATGCTCTGTTATAACCAACCACAAACAGTTTGGAAGAGCCTGTTAACTCCTGTGCTTTATTATGTCAAATGTTTCTTATGGTTTAAGCAGTTTCTATGACAATTTCTCAGAGTTTTGCAGGTACTGCTAGAGTCTAAAAGTAGTTTAACTCTTGTTTATAGTGCTGGGTTTAGAAAGCTGAGTGATTTTTGCTTTATAAGAGAAACACAAACACATGCTCTTATGTAAATGTAGGAGTTGCTTGGCTGGAGTATTTTTGTGTACTCATTTATGAAGCAAAGTCAAAGTGGGGTGTAGTTCTGAACACTGTAACTTTTTCAGAGATGATTCTTACAGAATGCAGATTTCCAACCCCCCCCCCCCCCCCCGCCTTTGATTTTCTTAGAATTCCGGATAAACTCAGGGGAATCCTCTTTCCCCCTTTCCTCCACCCTCCCCATTTAATTAAGGCTAGGAATTCAGGTACTCAAACCCCAAGTTTCTTTGAGACCATTAATGAATCACAATGAACACATGCCCTGTTTTCTACCCTCTGCTAAATATAGAGGCTAGATTGGGTCATGGTGTCCTTGGCTGTCACTGGTACCACATGAAACTTCTTAACCAAGTTGAGCTTGATTAAGCCAAGCTCAATTTAACAGCTCTTTACAGCTGTAGGGATTTTTGCCTTCACTGTTCCAACTGCAGGGGGAGGAGGAGAGAGGGTGTCCCTGGACTTGATGACTTGAATGCTTAGGAATTGGCTTCCAATTTCCAACCTGTGTATGTGTTGGTGGGTAGTTTAGAGCCTTTTGTCCTTGTGCCAGTGGTATATTCTTAAACTTGTATATTTTTTTATTTTCTTGGTGTCTGTCTGTGAATATACTGACTGATGATAATTCTGTCCTTTCTTAACCTGGTTTTGGGAGTCTGAGCACATTCAAATCCAGTCATGTAATAGGCTCTCTGATGTAGCTGTTTGCCATACAGTTCTGTTCACCAGTGCCCAAGGGAGGGAGGGGTTCAGATGGTGTAGATGCCTGGCATCCTGTATCTGATTTCTTCAGTTCTTGATTCCCTTTCTCTGCTGGAAAAAAAACATACAGTATTTAAGAGTACCGCAGATTTTATTCACAATTGCATGTTATGGTCTATGCCACCTTAAGTAATTAACATTACTTCACTTCAGCCATGCAAATAAAGCAATTGTAGCATGGCCTGGAGTTAACCTGTGCTGGGACCTAACTACCTTGGCCTTTTTCTGTTCTCTCTTTTCATTATTTTTTTTATTTTAATTTTTAAATCCAACTGTATACTTTTTTCAAATACCAACCTATTTGATGTTGATTAATGTATTCTGTGCACAGTCCATTAGAGGATTTTCATTTTGTTTTCAATATTACTTTTGGATTTAGTTGGAGAGACCTAAGATTTTAATTTCAATCACTCATTTGTCTGCTAAAAAATTTGAAAGTCTAATCTCCTGCCCACCAAAGTAATTAAAGATTCAAAGAAAGATTTGTCTTGCAAATATTGCACACACAAGAAAGTAGAAAAATGTGCTGAATTCCACTTGTGGATCAAAAGATGGATTGATTGCTTTATGAAGCCCTGAAGTTAGCCACCAGTGTCTGAGAAAGGTTCATTAAGGTATGTGTCAGCTCTCTTGGCAATTAACTGGAAAATCTTCTAAAGTTCAATCCAGGTATCGCTGTAAATAAGTGTCGCTTCTGTCTCATGCAGAGTTCTGCTCTCTGCAGAACTGTTTCATACATGCAGCCCTCCGCTGAGAGGGAAACACACCAGCTTGAATGGTAGCCGAGGGGTGGGCAGTGGCACGTATACCGATCTGGCAGCCAATGTATAGCTTGTAGGGAAAATAGCCACTGTAAAGGATAGGTGTTCTGGAGGCAGGGTTGTCTGCTGCACGTGTGTACATAAACACACTCCCACCTGTCTCGCTGTCTTGCATGTGTTGCTACCATCCGTCATCTGTTTACTGATTCTTAACAATATATATATTTATTTTTTAGTGTTTCTTTCTTAATGGGCTTTAAAACAACTAGACTGGCTAACAGCCACAGTTATCTCTCAGCAGGGCTTTGGGGTGGAGATGCAATTGCTCCCATCAAGTAGCCTCAAGTAGGACTGAGCAGCAGTGGAGAAATAGAGTTTCCTTGTCACCAGGCACACTAGTGGCTTCTCCTTGGTTATATAAATTCTGCTTTTTAAAAGTGTGCAGCCATTACAGCAAAGGAGAGATGCAGCACCTTTTACTGTTTTGTTATGGTCAAATGCTTTGAAGAGTATCACGAAATGTGATGTCACCTCTACTGTGTCTCCTTTTCTTTGGTGAGAGGCCTACTGCCATGCTATTGCTGATGCTGATGTAATTTTTCTGTCTCCTTGAACAAGAACTTGTTGCATCTTTTTCTTCCCATTTTTTCCCTTCTCTCCCCGTCTTGTTTAATTTGGATTCAAGACTTCAAATCTCGTTGTTTCCTTGAGGAAGAGATGGGTTTTGTTTCATGTCAGAGAGGGTGAGTTACAGGCACCCCTGCATGAGTCTGCTCTTGTTCCTGTGAATTGATTTAAGGAAGGTATCAGCTGCTAGTCTCTGAAGGATTTGCCTTACTTCCTGAGAGCACAGAATAAAACTGTTGGCAGCTGAAGGCTTCACGTCATTAACTGGAGCATATATTAACGCTATGTGCCTTTGAAATTACTCCTTGAGTGATGCTTCGTGTTCTCATTCAGTGAGCCTGTCCTTTCCTTCTCCATGGCCCAGGGTATACTCATGGGACTTGATCAGTGTTTGTTTTGTACAATGGCATATTTCCAGAAGGTGGGCTTAGTTGACAGTGGCCAAAGATGGGCTGTAGGTTTGTGCTGAATGGCAGCTGTATTGTATACTGTAGAAAAACTTCTTGCTCTGAGCTGTGCAAGAGTATTTCTGCTACAGCTGGGCCCAACCGCACCACATGTAGCAAAGACTTCGGTGTCATGTTAAGCACGATCAAATGTGACATGCCAGTTCCACAACTCTTATTTCTTCTTTGCTTTTTTTTGCCTCTTAGGGTGTTTCAAAGACGACCGTATTGTGTTCTGGACTTGGATGTTTTCAACATATTTTATGGAGAAATGGGCCCCCCGGCAAGACGATATGCTCTTTTATGTCCGTCGGAAACTGTCCTATGTCAGTGGCGATAGTACAGAGGGGAAAAAGGTGAGTAGCAATGCATTTTAACCTGGAAAAGTTAAGGTAATGTGGGATTTGGTGTTCTGGAGTAGCTGACACATCTCAAGAACTACAAACCAAGGATAAAGACTATCCAGCTCTGCCTGTGACAAGAATTTTTGTAAAATTGGGCCATAAAGAAATACTGTTGTTGATGCTGCGAACATCAACAGCAATATTAGAGAGCTTCACTATCACAGATTTGAGGAGATCAGAGAGTTTGCGTGCTTTTTTAGGAAGCTTTTATGTCGTTCAGCCTGCATTTAGGTGAAAAGGAAGGACATCCATGCTGATTTTTGTTTTGCTTTTCAATGAAGTCACTTCAAAAATTAAGTCTGTAGAAATAGAGGAGAAAAGGAGGAGGAAGATGGTCACTGGTATTTCCGGAAGGACCCCTCCAGAGATACCAGAGTATCAGGAATGAACACCTATTGGGTACTCAGTATCAGAATACATCCAGCCATCTGGAGCTTGGATACAGTAGCAACAAACAGTGAAGGGACAGCTGCATTCTCATAATCTACACTTCAGACAGAATGCCTTCGTATAAAAATACTGTTTCTTGGAAACACACAATCAAGTAACCTAGTACTGCTGCACAAGTATTTTCCCATTAGAGATTTGAGAAACTTCTCAGCATTTCGCATCAGTTTCCATCCTTAGGTAGGCGAAATGGAAGAAAGAGACATGGTTTTACTGGGAATTAAGGAGATGGCTGCAGAGGATGAAAAGCAGAAAGGTAAATGGAAGAAGAAAAGGCTGGGATTAAATTTCTGACACGTGTAAAAGATTTACATTATTGCTGAATCACAGGTATACGTGCATGGTGTATGCGAGAGTGTTTTTAATTAGGTATACCGGAGTTCTCTGGATTTAAATGTGGTGAAGCAAAGAACTGTAGTTGTCAACACCCTTGAGAAAGGATCTCAGATTTTCTCACATTTTTGTTGGAGATACAGGAAATGGGCAGAATTGTTTTCTCTCTTCCCCCTATCCATCCAGGTTCCATCGTGACAACCAGTGAAGAGAAGACAGGAAAATCCTGTTCTTTTCTGTCAAATTAGTGGTTTAATAGTCTTTGGACAGCATATTTGGAGCTTCAGGACTTTTGGAGGAAACTTCCATACTAACTCTTGTTTAAATCATGATAAATGCATCCTGTTTTACGTCAAACAGTATTTTGATTTTGTTCAGCCTAGTAAAAGCATGGGTTGTTTAACCTCTCGTCCTTCCCAACAAGGAGGGTGAATGTCCAAAGAAGCCTGGTCACTTCAAGTCATTCACAGACCCATGACCAATCTCTGTTTAACTTACTAATCAGTTTGAAGTGTTTGAACCTCTTACGGAGAGAACACAGTGAAATAAACCCTTGCATTTACTCTCGGGTGCTTATTTAAGCCTCCTAAAAGCATCATAAATAATTTTTGACAGGGTTTTGTAAGTGCTAGTTATTACAAAATCAACATTACTGAATTGATTACTGTAGCAACTAAGATGGGGAGTGTGCCTCATAGTGCACACAATATTTTATAACTCCCCCTTAATTGTTTGCATTTTGCATGGCCACTGAGAAATGAACCTTTCCTGTGACTCTGAAGTACTTCAGATGCTTTATGAAACTTCATAGTTTGGTGATCCTTTGGTATCTGTGCTGCTCTCCTGTTTGATTTTTAGCTGACTGTGTTGCAGTTCCAACTCCTCTTGTATCTAATTCTTGAGCCTGTCCTGTGCAGTGAGACACCAAACCACTGCCTCTACCCCTAGAATTATGACTAGACAGCTTTTATTTCACTTTGTAGTTTTGGCCATTCTTTCTTGAAAGATGGTGTCAAAATACCAAAGTCATACCATTAAAGGAGAAGAACCTAGAGACTGATATTTATGGAAGCCAAATATAACTGCAAGTATCCCTGCTACCCACCAAATGATGTGCTGTCATTTACATCCCCAAAGGCATACTGAAAAGGTGAACAAAAGGGAGAGGTTCAGAGTTGTTTGAGACCATGAACTGGAGCTTCAGTGGTGGGTCCTGCCTTGTGCCCAGGCTGTGCTGAACGGTGTGGTGATGATTTCTCCTTGGCCACACAGAAGTTGGCTATTCAGTAACCATAGAAGTGGGTTGCTTTGTAGCTTGGGTAGGTAGTGAAGCAAGTTCATAGTAGTTCTTCCATAAACACTGTATATATATGCTCTGCATTTGCCTGGCAATTGTAGGCTTTAACAGAAGGATGTTGCCCGTAGGAGTAGGGAGGTCATCATTCTTCTGTACTCAGCATTGGTGAGGCTACATCTCAAGTACTGTGTCCAGTTTTGGGTCCCTCACTACAAGAGGGACATTGAGTAGCTAGAGTGGGTACAGAGGCAGGCTACCAAGCTAGTAAAGGATTTGAAACATGTGCCGTATGAGGAACAGCTGAGGGATCTGGGGTTGTTTAGCCTGGAGAAGAGGAGATTGAAGGGAGACCTATCATCCTTTACAACTACCCGAAAGGAGGTTGTAGTGAGGTGGGGGTTGGTCTGTTCTCCCTAGTGGCAAATGATTGGACAAGGGGGAATGGCCTGAAATTGTGCCAGGGCAGGTTCAGGTTGGATATTAGAAAAATTTCTTTACTGAAAGGGTTGTCAGTCATTGGAACAGCCTGCCCAGAGAGGGGTTGAGTCACCCTCACTGGAGGTGTTTAAGAAACAGGTAGATGTTACATCGAGGGACATGATTTAGTGGTGTTGATAGGGCTAGGAAAAGGTTGGACTCGATCTTGAAGGTCTCTTCCAACCTAAAATGTTCTATGATTCTATGTTGGCAGAGACGCATGAGGTGAATCGTTGTCCTATGACATCTCAGAGCATTAGTTTATATTCGTGAAACGAAGATCTGCACAGCTTTGAGCATAGCAATCTTCTGTAGGACTGATGACAACAACAAAAACGAATTGAGTTGGGAGGGGCTGTTTGTCTGAATGCTGACAATGGTGATGTTTGTTTTCAGAGATGACTAGGTCACGTGGCATGTTCATGTCATTGGCATGCTACGGTGCGATGATTCGTGTCAGCGAGAAACAAGCATCGATTTATCAAAAGGTTTTCAGGTTTTGATGGCTGTCCTGTGTGATTAAAAGTTGTTCCTGCTTATGGGTGTTTTTCTGTGTTTACTGGAGCTGAATAGTTTCAACAATAGCATTTGATTTTAAGTTGAAGTGTGTTAGAGGATAAGCAGAAAAAACTTCACAGGATCAAGATTAGAGATTCTGTTCAATTTTAAGGCTGAATGAGAAGGGCTTTCGATGCAGCTTAATCACAACAGCTTGAAGTAATATCACAATTTGGTAGTGATGACCGTAGATTTCTCTGCCAATGTAAATTTTACTTTAAAAGGCCCTTGAAATGATCTGCTTCATAGACCCCTTTGGTCTAAGCAAATTTCCATCTGCTTCTCTTTTCCACCCCACCAATTTCTAACTTGTGCATGTATGGATGAAACAGTAATTAAGCTCTTAATATGCTCTATGCCAGGGCACAACTGCCCTGTCAAGTTCTGGATTATATCTACTGGACAGAATCTTGGATCTCGGAGAAGTGCATTCAACTCCATGTTTCCTTGGCACTTCACAATAACACTCTTGCCGTTTTTCTTAGCAAACTTCGAAGACAATACTTCTCTCAGTGTCTTTAAGCAAAACCACAGACCACATCTGCTAGGATCTGTGCAGGTAGGGCCCTTTGGAGCACAGCTCTTGTTAAGGTTAAGGGATTTAGTAGGCTTTTTTAAGGTGGAATCCCTTTGGCTTGTTGCTCTTTATGCACCATTAAGTCAAGCCTCAATAAACCCCTTCACTGCTGCCTCACACGCCACTTGATGTGACCTGCTGGAAAAGAGAAGCCCTGATCCTCACTTACAGAGGGTTCTGTACATTGCCAAAACCTACAGCTTTAAAAGATTAAAGTGGCTGAACTTGGGTTTCTGATTTTAAAGTATCAGATCAAACTTTAATATCTCTGTCTCTCTCCAGTGTAAAAGACGTTTATAAAGACACTTTGTTACAGCTGCAAGCTTCTGAGCTTTCTACAGAGAGAAACTTCAGTTTCTCATGGGACTGTGGAAGATGCTAGTATGATGTTGAGAAGCAAGTGCTAAGTAGGGAAACTAAGGCAAAACCTCACTGATAGGGATATAGTGCTTAGGAATATGGTTTAGTGGAGGTCTTGTCAGTCCTAGATTAATGATTGGACTAGATGATCTTAAAGGTCTTCTCCAATCTAGGAAATTCTGTGATTCTGTGATAGAACAGCAGAGCTAGGTTGTATTAAACCCTTCAGCTTTGCATCATGCATTGTCACCTGAAAAGGGTGCTGTATTTATAGGGCAAAGCAATAAAAAAGATAAATTTAAGACACTGTTGGTATATGTTCTGAGCTTGCCTCGATTTTGAAGTAGGTCGTTTTCTTCAGCGCTCTATAAACATGGAGGAGTAGAGTTACTGCCAAATGCACGGGGTAGTCATTCAGGCTGTTAAGCCTTCAAAAAAGCTTAAACTACTGATGTTGTGGCTGCAGCTTCAGAAGCAGAACGGAACAGGAGCCGTGGTTTGCACATTTATGTGCATCTGGACCTGTGACACAAATATTGGCTGTGGTGGGAGACCAGTTAGTTTCCAAAGCTAAATGACTTTAGGCACATGACTCCCACTGAAAATCACAAGATTTTCATGGCTGAATCTCTAATTCACTGTCACCATCTGTCTGTCTGGAAGATTTGACAACCTGAACTCAGTATTTAAAATGCAAGTTTTAAAAGTCTTACATTGGTCACTCTATTGGATCTTTCAGAGCAGTGCTGCTGAATGCGACAGAGAAACAAATGGCCAAAAAAAGACATCTTCTTTTTTTTGGCCAAATAAATTCTCTCCTTGTACATGGATAGTACGTGGGAACAAACAACGATTACAACATGTGCAAGTCAGTACAGAGAGACAGCTGTTCTGCCTCAACTCTTCTGTTGTGCAAAGTTTCTGGAGGTGTTGCAGTGAGTAGCAGCAGTGGCTTCTTAAGAAGAGAACAGCAAACACACATTGCTCTCGTTTTGAAACACAAAAAAGGAACACTGGTATTATCAAACTGATACTATGATTTTCTGCAAGGAGCTCAACATGTTAAATGCAAAGATTTGGCGCTTCTTTTACTGTTACCCTTCTCAGAAATTCCTGTGCTTTCTCATGCTATTTTGCTAATGTTTGGTATCCTAAATATAGGGACATAAAGGAGCTGCTGCTTGATAGCCTCCACTTATGGTCCCTGTGCATTTTTTTTACAAGACCATCTCTGTTCCCTGTGTGTGCTGTGGCAGGCTGCTCAGCAAAAGCACAGAGAAGAAAACTGCTTTTCTTGTCACACCAGAGGTGTGACAAGAGCATCTCTTGCCCACACAGAACTGGACCTGCCTGGCTGTGACCTGGAATATGCTTGTGTGTACCTGGCAGGCTAATGAGCTTTCAGGGAGAAGATGGTTTCATATTCTGTTCTATTTTCAGAGTAAATTTATGTCTGAGGCAAAGTGAGCACACGGCTGAAATATCCTTGCAGTGTCACAGTCAGTAGACTCTGGACTGGGGAAGGGGGCTGCAGGGGCATTTTTAATGAATGGCTTTTTATTGCTTCCAGTCTCTGAAGAACTCTTGTTAAGCAATCAAATAGGGTGACAAGAAAACCAGGATCAGAAGTGAATTTAATATGAATTGTACTGAAACACAGCAGCCATGAGTCACATGACTGAGAAGGTGCTCTATTTTCTGCGGCTGGAAAGAAACTTCATTGGGAAGAAAAGAAGCCCAGACTCGGTTGCCCTATCTGATAGAATTGTATATGAATAATTTAGTATCGCAAATGCCGCATATCTGATTCACTGGGGAGCTGAGAGACAGAAGAGCATTGGCAGGCTGGACTTTGCACCCTGGAAAAAGTAAAAGTAGAGCTGACTGAAATCCTCATCAACACTAAGTTCAGCAGGGCACTCGCTGTGTTTGGTCTGCAGGTTACGGGCATTGTCAGCTTTCTTATTAGAGGCATGAAAATGTCTGGTTTTGGTGTTGAAATTAATATGCAATGGAATTGAAGCTCTGGAATATTGTAATCAAGTTTCTAATAACACTAGTAATTAGAACTTAAATGTCTAGTCTATCCACTAGGGTTTTTTTCCTCCCACGTTTTCTGGTCAGTAACCCAGTTTATACATTACCACATTTAACAGAGATGTTTTGAAATAGGATGATTTATTAACATTCTGTAATCTTATTTCTCCCATATCTTTGTCTGCTGCCCTTGTTACTGGTGCAACAGGCCTTCCCTTGTTTTGTTGACTGTACTTCTCCAGGAGGCACACTGTGTTGCTTCAGGTGCTTGAGCTTTTCTAGGAAGAACTTCAGAAAGGCTGGGAAATAATATTACAGGAATAAGGTAACAGTGAGCAGCCTGTTAAATTTGAAAACCTTGGAGCATCTGAACTGGGGAATGGAAGTTGACGTGATTCCCAGAGTACAAGTGTTCTCATGTAGCAGCTAGAATTACTTTGTCAGTATCTCAAATTCAGTGATTTCTTGCCTTGCTGGTACCAATCAGCATCTTTTAACTACCAGCTTTGTCTTGCTTAGTTACAATGGCTTTCTTGGTGCCAGAGTTATGATGGGGAAAACAGTTTCCACACCCTGTATGCCTTACAATTTTTTTTTCTTGCATTCCCCTTGTTTGTTTGGTGAGTATCATCAAGCATTCAGGCTGTACTAGTCTGAAAAATTTGAACAGCTTGCACTTTTCTTATTTTTAATCTTCTATACCTCTTCTGCCATTACTAGAATTGCAAAGACAGAACTAGATTTTTTTTGGTTTCACTTTGCATAAGTAATTTCAATGACAATTGGTTGATGTAAACTTTTAACTCTGCGGATCCTGTTAGCTTTTCTCAGTCTTGTTTTTCTTATTGCTTCAGATTCTGCTTCTTCATGTATAATATGCAGATACTAGAAACAGATGTCTAGGCTGTTAAATCTTTGTTTTCTATGACTGTGACTTTCTGATCCAGAAAGAATGTCTTGTGCTCATGGAAAAGAAGAAAACCAGATATGTTTGGTAGGAATTCCTTGTAAGAGTTACTTTTGCAAGAGCTGTCATTAATTTTAAGATGATTTCTTTAATATTGAAAGATAAACATAGGTAATAATGAAGAGAGAATTCAGTGAGAAAACACAACTTCAAGGCAGTGCAGCATCTTAAAATAGTGTTCAGTGTGTGCCCTCAAATGAGGGCAGCAAACGGTATTTTTTTGCTACAGGTTGTTGAAGTGCAGAGGTTACAGGAGGTTGTTTTCTGTTTTTGAAGAGGTAGGAAGCTGCTGTTTCTAGCTGCTAACTGGTGCTGTAGATTGCCCTATGTGCCTTTTACTCTTGTCTCATTAGAGATAAATGGGATCTGACTTTTTAAAGTTTACCATTCAGTTCAGACCTAGTCATACACCAAAGACTGATCTTCACCTAAAAGCTCAGTTGGGTGGGAGGAGAAGAAATTGGAGGGTGTTTGTAGTGATGCTTCCCCTTTTCTGAAAGGGGCTGAGATGATGAGCAGTTAATGAACCTTGAATTTCAGGGGCTGGTCTTCACAAATCAGAGTGCTTCCCACTCTAGGGTAAGCTAAAATGTTGGCTTGAGGGCAGTCTTATGTCATTAAGGCATCATCTGCAACCAGATCAATAAATGACAGGAGAAAGATTAGATTGTAAAGAATTACAGCAGTACTGAAACCCATGTGAGTAGCGAGAATAGCTTTGCAGAACTAAATTATCAAGAGGAAAAGAAGTGAGAGGGAATGAAGGCTACATATGAGTTGACTTTGCTGTTTTCAAGCTTAGACTGCAACTCCGCTTGTTCAGTGAACAGGCAATGAGTCAACTGGTCTGCAGGTACAATTACTTCTGTTATCCCCAGACAACCTTTCAGTGTTACTGTGCATTAGTCCATGGAAGGTACAAGAGGCCTGTATAGTGAAGTGGTGCAAGATTAGAATTTTAGCATCTCTTGCTCAGAGCTTTGCTCTCCTTTACAGGTGTATGAGACTTTCCCCCTAAAAGCTCTTGAATAGCAGAAGAAAAAGTTCCCAAGTCATCGAGTTAATGATCATCTTATTCCCTTAAGGATTTAAGTCTTGTTCGACTGTTAGGAGGGAGAGCAATCAGCCTAGGCATCTTGCTCTCTTTAAAATCCCCAAATAACTATGGAAAGAAAGCATATTTCTAGCTCTTTGCCTGACAAAAGCTAAACTTCAGTGACTGGGAACCATGATGAATCTTATCAAATATAGTGAAATCTCTGCCTCTTTTAACCTCCTTAACTAATGTCAATCCTCAGGAATAAAAAAAAGTAGTAGTACGTACGCAAATCACACTAATGATTCTTCTTGTAGTGGCTGTCTTTGCCAAACATGCCTATCCAGTTTTGTAATTGCAAGTAGAGTCTTTAAGTAACAACCGAATATAAATCACTGATTTTTAATGCAGTATTGTACTGCCCTTTGTATTTTTGTACCAGATAGAAATATTTTCTACAATCACATTTTCTTTTTACTTTCCCCAATGCATTTGAAAGCTGGGTGGGAGTAGGGAGGAACTCAATTGTCCCATTCACTTAAAACAGATGTATTTTTTTTCCCCCTTTATATACACCATTATGTCAGTAACACTTCAGCTTTTTATGCATATATTAAGATTGCTCTAAGATGACATCTGTCTGGTAATCCCACAGTCATGTGAGGTGATTGCTGCTGTTAAGTCCTAAGTACACACAAGAGATTTGAGAAAGAGGACAGGAATGGATAAAGACATTGTGCAAGTTCAGCTGCTTATTTAAACTAACACAGCTTCTTCAGGATAGGAAATATTTCAACTACTCTTGCAGCCTAGTCTGGATGATTTCTTTGAATGGGTCTCCCATTGACAGGTTAAGTGTTGACAAAAGAGAATGAATTGTTTGTTTACATTTCAATTTGAAAAGCATGCTTGCTGGTAGCCACCTGTGAATCCCCCGTTCCCAACATGTGTCATCAGCCATCCTACAACTTGGATGATGAAGGGTAATCCACTGCCATTCTCCAAGATTCTCACTCCACCTGCAAACCACCTGCCATGTCCTTGCCTATAAATACACATTGCATTTGCAGTAAATTCTTCAAGTTGAATATTGAAGCTAAATGTCAGCATGGTATTGGCAGAGGCAGGGCATAAGTACTGCCTTTTGGGATGATCTGGGCTGCAAAGTTTCTTGCCTGCAGATCACGAATGAGTAGCAGAAGTTATAGTCACCCAGCATTTCTCATGCCAACAAATGGAAGAGGGAGTCCAAAGCTTTGAATAGACTCTCCAGGGTAATTTCCTCACAGAAAAGATGAGCAACTGCTGTTGGGCATGCAGCGTGTCCCATTTGGACCTTTGAAGGAACCTTTGCAAGACACTGGAGTCTGAGATATCTTCTTGCTGTTCTGATTTCTCCAGAGACACTAGAAATTACAGTCAGCTTTTTGGATCATTTACTGCTCTTTCTGTTGATGTAGCTTTTGATTATACACAGTGTTGGTGGGGAGAAAATTCTAAGACATTAATATTGAAGCAAATTTTTAGAGAATGGATGGTTTTCTCTATAGCTGAACTTTGCCTCTTGCACAGAACAGTTTACGGTCACTTCATTGCAATGGGCTTTGTTTCAGCTTTATAGCTTAGGTGGGTGTCAGGTTGCCATAGCTACTGGGCATTATGCTGCCTTTATGTGGCTCCAGAATGTGTTCCTGGAGGATCAGGTGCAACTTCTGAATAATTAAGAGTATCCAGGGAAAAGGGAATTGGCATTTTGTTTTTGAGGGTGAGCTTCTTATTGTCCTGTGCAGTTACTGGCAGTGAAAATTACAGTGTAACTTTCATAATAATCCTAAGAAGATAACTCCATATGACATCTGAAAGAATCTTTCTTTTTCATTTTAGTATGTTTTTGCATTGTTAAATACAATTGTCCCCTTTTAAATATTATCTTTGAAATAAATTTTCTGAAGAATGTTTATATCATAACCTGTTGTCAGCATCATGTCCCTTCTGCAGCTCTCTGTGACAGGACTGGGGTTGCACACTTCCCATAGGGCTTCTCTGCACGCTCCAGAAAATACCAGGCTTCTTTGATTTTCTTCCCATTTAATAGAGACAGGTCTGTCGATGCCAAGCGGGTGAGTGAGCAGATGGATTTTCATGGGTGACTTGGTCAGATCAGTTCGTGTTGTCTTATTGGGTGTGTACAATGAGTCGCCTGTTACACAACACAAAAACACAGCTTTATATACAGGTCTGTGTTGTTATGACTTCACCCACTTTTTTAAATGCACATGAGGGCAAAGTCTTTGGAGGTTAGTGACCTCCAAGCCATTTGTGATGACCTCTTGTTTTGAGAAAATGCCGTATTTCTGTGCCAAGGAGTCCTGGCAGCTCCTGGGATACTGTCTTTTCCATCTGAATTGCATCATCTTGTTGATATATTCTAGTGCGTAGGCCAGGAAGCAAGGAGTGACCTGCAATCTTGATGATGGGGAGCTTTTGCCTGAAGGAGTGAACACTGTTGTAATGGCAGCTCCACGTTGCAGGGAAAATTGGAACATAATTTGCCAGATTTTTGGCAGGTCAGTCTCTGTGCAGCCAGCCTTGGTCCCATGAGCTGGAGATGGTGCTGAAGCCAGCAATGTTGCAAAGATTTCAGCATTTGTCACAGATCTCTATTGCAGCTGGGTTTCAGGTAGCAGTTTTGTTTTCCATGTTTTCTTTTTTTTTTGTGAATTACCTCCACCCCCTCTCCAAGAGCAAGATGAGCAGGAACCACTGCACACAGTCTTCTGGTACTGGGTAGCTTTGGCTCTAACTGAATATGCCATATTAATATCTGCTAATCTCAGATCTGCTGCCTGCTGGTAAACATACCATAAATTGTTCAGACCAGTGTAGAGTGCCCTGCATTAAATCAGGGTCATGAAACTTATTGATTTATTTTTAAAAAAAAACACATATTTTTTTTTTAGATGCAGAAATCAATATATCTCTTCCTTTTTCCATCACCAGTGTATTAAATTAGCTTGAAACATTTGTGAGGCTTATTCAAAACTTAAGGTTGCTATATCTTTAAATTAAATAATATTCTGAAAGTTATAAAGGGTTGTGCATGTATTTGTTTTTTTTTTTCTTTTAGTTAACTTTGTTAGGAGCAAGCCTGCTGCGACTTGAAGTGGTTAGAGTTGCAGTGAAAATAACATAGACAGTGAATGCCCTTCGTCATTTAATGGTTGGACTTGATGATCTTAAAGGTCGTCTTCAACCTAATTCCATGATGTACACTCTAATGAAGGTCCACTTCTATCAGAGGACCTGGATTTTTCTATTGATGCCTTTTTAAGGACTCTTCTAAGCATTCTGATAGTTTATTACAGATTGATTGTTGCCTCCAAATTCAATTTGTATCATCGATAGCCTTGGTAACATTGGTCATAAAGATGATGCAGAAGTCTATGAGTATATTGAGTTCTGAGAATCCATTGAAGGTACTATATGTTACAGTTGGTTATTGGAGAGCTGAGGTTTGGGAGTGAGAACTGATGTCTTTGTGTAGGCTGGGAAAAAATAAATTAGGTTATGTGATGGAAGGAGCGAAAGATGACTGCTCAAGCCCCAAAGTTTGTTCTTGCTGTCTAACCAGTTGATTCTAATAAAAAGCTGCTATAGTCATAAATTTTCTGTTTCACATCTATAAACTGTCTTGCTATATTAGCACTACTGGTGCTATATGAAGTGTTTCAAATGGCTTGTTAAAGGATCCAGAAAGAAAAGAGGTTTTAATGATCTGCCCAGTTTAGGAATATAACTGGAACATATTGCAATTAACAGTAAATATAATTATTGTTTGTGTTTTTTTTTGTGTCCTGACAGTGCTTGATGGCTGGCATTTACCACCACTTCTGTATTGTACTTAAATATTTTCTGTGATATTTTTAAAAACATCTCTCATTTCCCTAAGAGAAAACTTTTATCATGATTGTTTATATTGGTGAAAATGTAATCTTCTTTCACAGTCCAAATTTGTAATAAATGCCTTGTGCTGTGTGAAGCGTGGTATGTATCAATTATATGAGTCGGAGAGGAAAGCAGCTGAGTGTTGCACCTGCATGGAGAGGCTCTTCTGGTGCCCTGAATCCTGGAGAACCAACATTTCTACTCAGAGAGGGTCTGAATGGGGTACGTGTGTGAATGTGACTGTCTGCAGATTGCAAAACAGCTCCTCACTTCCAACTTCATGCTGAGATAGCGGTGGTGCTGCTTATGAGGCTGCTTAAATGAACAAGGAAGCAAAGAGCTCGAGTTGTTTTCTTGTACCAGGCTCAATCTGTTGTAGCTACCTGGGTACCAGTACCAAAGCTGTCTGGCTTCCTACTGCCGTAGGTTTAGCTGCTGGGATGAAGGGATAGGATGCCACACAAAACCCCCAGCTATGTGATTAGGTGCTTAAACAAGTGCCTGTGGAAGTACAAAATATTGGGTGTCCAAGAGAAAGCGTTACCTAGAAAATGGAGACGTGCTGTGTTGCTGGTAATACCGCTTTGCTCTGTTAACGTCCATCTGAGTTACACCGTTTACTTAAAGGTATCTCAGTGCCGAAAAGAGATTGTTAAAGACCAAATAGCTGGTAGGTAATGCACAAGAAAAGAGCAGAACAAACTCGGAATGTATTTGGAGGGGGATCTGAAGCATGGGATATAAGGACATTACTTCCTTTGGTCTATGAATTTAGAAAGACCACTTAATTTGGTTAGTATTTAAAATACTTTTTTGGAATTGTATACCTTTTTGCTGCAGGGAAGACTAGTAAAAGGAAATATACATATAAACATGAGAAGGATACTTCTGATGTTGAAAGCCACGAGGCTTCACAATAGCTGGATGCACTGTGGGATGGGAGCTTTTTTAAAACTGCTCTGTTGAGCACATGCTGGGAGATAATTCTGCTTTTGCAGAAGATGGACTAGTTTTTGAAATAATCTTTTTTTTATTATTATTTTGTTGATTTTTCCTAATCTTTTGAATCAAACTTGTATATAAAATCCTAAGAATAAAATTTCAATCTGTATTGCAGCTGGCTTGTAAGACAGTAGGTGTATTTCCTCACTGAACTTGTATTGTAGAAAAAGTCTTGAGTTTTGTTCACTGTATCTTCTTCCTCTCCCTTTTCATGTTCAGCTCCCTTCCCTTTACCTCTTTTTAGTGAATGTGGTCTGAAAAAAAAATAAAAAATGTTGCTACTAGTAGATAGACCTGAAATCCCATTAGACTTTTTAACAGAAAAGCAGTATCTGCTCTTTTTTGGATGGCTTCTGAATGCCACTAGAATAGTGTTTTCTTCTAAACTCTGTTCTTATTAGCCATTCTTTCTGTGCAGCTGACAGACAGCCTCTATCAATTCTGATTGTAGATTTATTTTCAGAAAGAGTTTTTTCAAAGGTTTATGGACTAAACGGGGCAAACAAGGTGATTTTTTTTTTTTTTCTTTTTTCTGTTCACATGGCTTTCATCAGACAGCTCTAATGCCTTGGGAGCCATATAGAATTGATGCTCTCCTGAGTGAGGGATTTTCTGGGGAGAGGGCCTAAATATCCCAATGTACATGTTATTAGTATCAATTAAAAGATTGATAGTATTCTGGAAGTTTTGAGAAGCAAATAGTGAAAAAAGTATCCAGTGGATCACAAAGATTTTAAACCTAGTCTGGAGTCTTAAATTGGTTCTTCTAGGTTTTAGGATAAAAATATTCCAGCTCTTTGCAAGTATATAACTGAACACATGCATGATACTGGCTTCCAGTGCAAGATTTTGTACTTAAGTTCTTTCGTAAAGGTAACAGTCCGTAATACATACATCTCCAGAAAGTCATATTTATGTGAATATAATACATCATTATTAATAGATGCTTTGCTCCTTTACACTTGGAATGTTCTTTTTGTGTAGATGCTAATTCCTGACAACAGTTTCGGTAATAATGTGTGTTGCGAGTGGGAGTAGCTGCAGCTTAGCTGTGAGGCTCTCCAGGACCTCTGGTGTCACTCCAGAGTAGGCTCAAGCATTGTGGCAAAGAAGCTCATGAAGTCCTGGGAGTGGACCATACTAAATATGTGATGGCTGTGCAAGAAGGTAGCCAGAAGATTTGCCAGGCACAATACAAAATGGGCTAAGGAAAAGCAGGATGATGGTGGGGATCCTGGCTAGCAGGAGGAAGAAAACGGAGCCAGCAAAGAGGGGAAACAACCTCAGGTGAAAGTGTTTGTGAGGGGGTTCTGCAGGGATCAGTGACTGTGATTATAAAATTACAGTGGATTTAGATTTGCAGATGACAGACTGCTGGTGCTGCTGAAGTTATGAGGGCATGACCATTGGACTGCACAGCCTGATCCCCGTGGGATGGAAATGTGGATCCATTTATTAGTACAGTTCAATACTTCAGTGCCAGGAGTACACACAGGCTCTGGAAAGGACAGGCAAGGCACAGAGTGCAAGTTATTCAGCATATAATTGTGTTGCTGTGCAGAGAAGATGCAAATCCAGTACTGTTGAAATACTGAGAGGGTGGAAAAGGAGCATGAGTTCTGCAGAGGTGTCCAGCTGAGAGGCATAGTGGAATTTTGTCTAGTTTATTTGAAAGATTAACAATTGACCAAAAAAAAGGTAATCTCAAGTCAAAACTGAGTATTAAAGAGATTCTTAATATAGTAGAAATAGGCATGACAAGAACCAGAGACTGGCAAAATGAAAGCAGATGAATTAAATGAAGTTG
This sequence comes from Baryphthengus martii, assembly GCA_013396935.1. NCBI lineage: Eukaryota > Metazoa > Chordata > Aves > Coraciiformes > Momotidae > Baryphthengus > Baryphthengus martii. Next base: position 76,267 of record VWZK01002425.1, on the reverse strand, counting down.
CACACTTCCAGCCAACAGGATGATTAATCATTGGAACGAGTTCTCAAAATAAGGTATTTTCCCAGACACTGTCTAGTCAAATGTGATTAACTGAGTTTTGTGAGGAAGTAACAGGATAAAATGTCTGTGACACGTAGGAGGTCAGCCTAGCTGATGTAATTTTCCTTTACAGCCTTAGCTCTGTAAGCCCATGAAAGCTTTATAAAGGTGACATAATGGATTTCAGCTTGCTGAAACTGTAAAAGGGTCATCATCTTGACTTGAATGAGGAAATATCCAGCTTGGCTTTTGGATTTCACTGGGAATTAATAATTAGTGTTTACCTAGTTCTTTCTATTAATACATTTTCATGCTTTCAGGAAGGCACATCTAATCTAAAGCCAGATAAACAAGCATAGAGATGAGGTATGGCCAAGTGAATCAACAGCAGACCTGGAAAAAGACCCAGTGTCTCCTGGATTCCTGGCTGAGACAGGCTTTTTTTTCTTGGGAAGGACTCAGCTATCTGAAATCTAGCATGTTCTCCAGTCCACATAATTTCTTAACTCCAGAAGGCCAGACGTGACCACATGAAGTAAACCCTAGAATATGACAAAATGTTGTTCTGATGAGAAGCATGAGATGTACAAAGAAATGATATATATTTTTTAGTTTATATGTTTGAAAATGTTTATTATTTTATGTATATAAAATGAGGTTCACATTTACCATGTGATTTCTATGCAACACGTTCTGTAAGGCAGATGTTTCTCTTCATTTAGAAAGTACTGTGCTCAACACTGGTAACGCTGACCTAAACTCATGTAATTATTTCTGTTACTAGGATCTCATTATGATTTTGACATTTGTTGATGTCTGAGCACTCAGAGGTCAGAATGGTGAACACGTCAGTCTTCTGTTTCCCGTGCTGTCAATCACAAATGCCTACATTCAGTTGAAATGATTCACCTAAATATAAAAGGTTACTTAATACTTAAGTTCCAAGCCAAAATTCAAGGATTAAATGAAGAAAATGTTGATGACAGCTAAAGTAGCTACCTCTACCGTATTTTTGTGATCTTACAACTGCAATTATTTTGTACATAAGGAGCTTGAGTAATGGGGCTTTCTGAGGCTTAAAGTTTTGAATTTACATTCTTGGCATATATGCTGTTTTTATGCCATATGCCATATAGTGCTAGGAAGATACACGTGCACGTGCTGAGCAAGCTTTCTTGGGACATGGACAAATTAGGTGAGCCTGCCAGGAAATTCAGATTGCTGATTTTAAACAGTAATGATTAAGATGTATGGAATGGTGAAAATTTGTATTTGAAGTTCTTTGTATGAGGCTTTTTAATTTTTTTTTTAGTGATTTGGATGCTTCCTTGATTGGTTAATGCTGAGCAAGTGGCTGCAGGGTCTGAATGGAGTCAGCTGCAGTCTTTTCTTATGCCCTTAACCCTGCATGGAACTCCATAGTGTACTAGCAACAGCAGAATCATTTGCTATGAGTTGAACTGAGCCTAATATTTCGCATAATATCTCATGGCTACCTTCACATATCCAGCACTGTGTCAGTAGAGGGTAGCCAAGATGAATTTGTGAGCTGCAGCACTTAGATGAGAAATTAAGCCCCTGGAAAGCGCTCTTTGTTTTTGGCCAACACAGTTTTAGCACTTTACTTGTGCCAAGATGCCTTATGGACGCCTTTTTGCTATTTCTGGAAGAATTGTTCAGAGATGAGTAAAAAAGCTGTTGCAGATAGAGGTGTTTGAGGTATGAGGTGAGTTTTTTGTTTNCCCCCCCCCCCCAGAAATGGCTTGTAATTTGGATGCCTGCATCCTAAAGTTTATTACCAGTCAAATGGGGAGTGGTGGTGCTGCTGCTTTGTTGTAGCATCCTGGCAAGAGCTCATTGGTGTTCTATAAAGCAGATCTTTTGGTGTTGTGGAAAGTAAGGCATCCAAAACTATCGCTGCTGCAGCAAACACTGGCTTAGTGGTGTAAATGTTGCCCTAGTGCTGGGTAGGGGTGGTTTGCTCCCTTGGTGCTCACTGAGAACATGAACCTGGACATGAGCAGGAGCTGCAAAACTCATCCAGCAGATGCTGTGGAGAGCATTTGGAAGTCTATTTCCTGTCTTTCTGAGGTCAGATGGGTGTTGTCCCTGTTGCTTCAGGCTGCTGACAGCTCCTTTCTCTCTGGGAAGAGATCTCCCCTGTCCTGCCTGGTTTGGCCTAAATGAATTTTCTTTGGAATAGCATCTCATTAGCACTTGGCTCGGGGAACAGCTGTGGCAGTGATCCGCCATGCCCTAACTCACAGGTTGTACTGCTTCAGAATCCTACCCTAAGTGAATAAATAAGGAAAAAGTGATTAAAGAAAGGCCTGTTTTTGGTTTTTTTTGCCATTGTCTGTGACAGGGCTGGGGGTGGGGAGTTCTGTGAAAGAGTTGTTGTGCAATGGCTTTCTACTTGCTAGGCAGAAGTGGTTCAGTGTCTGAATTAATGTCACCAGCAGAAAAAAATAGTGGCTGTCTTCTGCAAAAGGAGCTTTAAACTTCATCGTTAAGAGACAATTAAACTCTGCCTGTATTAACATAAAGGCTCTATGGATATGGAGGCAGAAGAGGCTGAGATGGTGTCTGCTGAGCATTTGGTCTCTTCTTACTGTGGTGTTGAGAGCTGGAGATTTACCCTGCGATTACTCAGTCCTGCCTTCACCCGATCCTCTCTGTCTTTCCTTCAGAGACAGGATGGCTTTTGTTTCACAAGGTATTTCTGGCGTCTTACAAATGTAATGTTTCTGGGCTTTTAGGTGAGAAAGTGCAAATATCACCTTCGGGATTTTTTTGAGATGAATTTAGATTAGATTATTTGCCTCAGATGCTCCTATCATTTTTTTACAGTAATTCTCATTAGTTTGTGCAATTATATTGCTAATAGAAAAAATCATGGTTAGGAGCTTTAAAAGAAGTAAAAACAAAACAAAGGAATGAGGATATATGAGTCTGTAGGCATTTTTTAAAAGATATTTGTAGGTTAGAAAATGAATTATAGAAAACAGTGCATTTGGCTTTCTTGTTGTCTGATGATAGTGTCAGTCCTGAAATATTGTACTGTTTCACCATTCTTCATAATGTTTTGGTCTTGTAGCTTTATCCTTCCTAGAGGAGTTGAATAGGGCTATAGGGCTTAATCTTATTCCATTTGATTTCATTGATGTATTTTGACTTTTATGACAATCTGTCTTGGAATAAATTAGCTCTACCCTTCTTTCTCTGCCCTTCCAAAGCAAAAAAAGTTCATGAATTGCCTTATTTACAGTGATGTTAACCAGTCACAATATTCCAGATATTTATTAAACATCTGTTAAAGTATGTTACTGTGTTAACAAAACAAACAAACAAAAAGATACTTGACAAACAAAGAGAGAACAAATGCATTTCCATGTATTCTGCCAAGGTAGCACATAGCTTTGACATCTGTGAAGTGTGCTCTTTGTCACCCTGTTTTGTATCATGCACCAGTTCAGAGATTAAGCCGTACTGCAGACTTTTTTTTTGCAAGGTACCAAGCTACTGTTTAACTCTGTGTGCTACATCAAGTTTTATATTTATCTCAGTTGCTTCAATTTGTTGGCATTGGTAGAGTTGCTTCTGCTTACTGGGATTATTTGGAATTTTTCATTTGCTTGGTTTTAGTACACTGAAAATATCACACATAGTCAGTACTGTCAGTGTGAAACATTTAGAAAAGGGGTTACCCAAATATCTTCTGGGAGGCATTAATTAACGGACTTCATTTTCTCAGAGCCTCCCACCATATGTGGAAACAAGCAACAGCTACCTGATAGACCATGCAGAGTATTAGTCTGGTGACATGCTTGATTCCCAGGGATTGTGTGAAGAGAAGTATATACATGTGCGAATGGCAAACGTTATTTCATGTTTGCTAACACACCCATCATAAGGAATAAATGAAGCTACTGTCCAAAATAGAGATTCCCCTGCACAGACCTGACTTTCACCTGTTCTGCCTCACATTCCCTGCCTGCCCCACTGCTTCACTTCTATGCAAAACCTTCTGCTTGGGCTCACCTTTCATGGTCAACAAAGTCTGATCCTGACAGAAAAATACAGCAGCAAGCTACACAACATGCAGCTTCTGGTGTCTACTAATGTATACATATAGATACCTTTAGGTAATATTTTTCAATATTTTCTTAGCAGGTTGAAGTTGAAGTTTACCGGCGAGATTCTAAGAAGCTTCCCGGCCTGGGAGACCCTGACATTGACTGGGAAGAGAGTGTCTACTTGAACCTCATCTTACAGAAGGTAACAGTGATACTTATTTAATTTTCATAGGTTGTTTATGCTAAGCAGGTTTCAGGGTAGGCTGTGATCTGTCCCTTTTTCTCTCTAGCCTGGGGGATTTGAGCACTTCTGGAAGATATAAAAAAAATGTCTTGAATTTTGCCTTTTGGAGTCTAAATGAACATAAACTGAAATGTTTGTTGTTTTTCAGTAGAGTCCTAATAGCTTTCCTCAAAAAACTGCAAACATATCTAGTGAAGCTGGGCTGAATTTCATACTCTGTAACAAAGTTTTACTAAATGGAAGGCTTTGTCAATTTTAATAGTTTCTGAGAGTGAATGAAACTGTTAGACAAGAAGCATTTCTGTTAAGAGTTCACTGTACTGGTGCTGCGAACAGGGAACTGCTAAGTGGGAATGCAGTAGGGGTATTATGTATTACACTGGGAGTCTGCTGCTTTTAACATCAGAACTTTAACCCTTTTTTTGGTTGGTGATGGAAACAAGAAGCTAGCACAAATTATTTCTTTAATTAACTCATAGGTTGTTTAGTTATTTCATATGTTACATTGGTGCTTAGGGAAACTGAACATTATTATAGTCATTTGAGATCCCTTAAAAGTTTTGTTGATGATGATCTCGGAATGAGAGGCTGTTGGCCTCTTATTTTCCAGGATGTGTGCAACATCCTGGAAAATAAATTGTTTTCATTCTTTCTTCTTCCCCCCAGAAGTCTCATTGCAGAAGCTCTCTCCAGAGAGCAGTTTCCAGCTTTGTTTGATGCTGAATAAAACCAGAATCTGTTTGCTATAGTCAGAATTCAGAGATGCTGTTACAGCTGGACATTGCTATTCAGAGCTATCATGCTTTCTCCATACAATTTTTTTCAGGTTGTTTGGCAGGCTATGTTCATGGGTTCTGACCTCTCTAGTGTGGTGCTTGTGTTCATTAGTGTTTCTATTTTTTTCTTTTTTGAAGGGAGAATATATTTTCCCTTTCTACCTTAAAGGGCGCTCATGTGTGTGTCATACTTATTTCCCCAGCTGACCAGTAAGCTAGTATTAAACAATATTGACAGGTGGTTCTTCGCCCATAGTTTGTGCAACTCAGCAAGCATCCATGCAAAAGATTTCAGTATCACTGAGTTAACAATTGAATGCAGGCTTGAAAATTGTAGGAGTTTCAGTGTAATAGAGAGTAAAGAAAACAGCAGCGCCAGAACATCTTACTTTTTAGCCAGACAGCTAAAAAAAAAATGACAGAATGTGTTCTGCTTCATGCACATGAATGTTTTGCTTTTGAAAGTTTTTATTTCTCTATCTGCCCTGTTTTAGCTGGATTATGTGGTGACATGTGCTGTGTGCACACGCTCTGATGGAGGAGATATTCACATTCACAAAAAAAAATCTCAGGTGAGATGATGCTGTTTTCTGTGCGTAAGAGATTGGCATCCAGTATTACCTAATCCTATGAACTGTATCAAACCAGGGCAGTAGTTTTTGAACTGTACTGACAGATACATCCTTGTGAAGCATCTCAGGTGTTTGTCTAGTGGTATTTCCTGCCAGTCATCTAAATGTGAGATCTAAATGTCCTTTATAACCCCTCTCAAACAATTGTAAAGACCTCTGCATGCTTTCAAGATTTGTATCTTTGTCTACTGGATGGGGGTGGTGCAGCTGTGCTTCAGTGGAGTACGCCCAGCAGTTAACCAGTCTGTGAGTAAACCTGAAGTTGTATGAGCCTGAGTTATGAGAAGCCTTCAGGGTAATAGCTGTAATGTAGGGCTATTAAATGGTAAAAAAACCCAACTTGCTGATTACGAATTTATCTTTTTATTGGTTTATGATATTCTTGTTTCTCTCTTAAACTATTGATTCCTTCCATCTCCACACTGAAGGCTTTTATCACTTGCTTGTGTACAGTTAATCCAGGGTTTAGCATAGTGGAGGAGACTGAATAATAATCATGGAGAGAACAGAAGCAAGAAACCCCAGACTTCTTCACTCAATTTCTACCAGATCTTGCTACAACTGGCTCCTAGTTGGCAGAAATTCCCTTTTAAAAGGCTCCCATTGCCTTTAAAAGGGTGATTTCCCCAGACATTTCTATTCCTTTAGCTCATTCAGCTGCTTTCCTGGCTTTACCTAAAATAAAAAAAAACACTCTTTAATCTTTTAATATTGTTTTACCGCTTTAAAGCAATTGTCACTTTGCCTACCAACAAAACTAGCAATACTAATTATTGTATTTGTAATTTGCATTAGTTAAGCACATGATTACCTTCTGGTTCTTTTGAGACAGCATTACACCACTGATGTAAGCCTTTTGTTTCTCATTGCTTTTTCCACTGGTTACTATCCAAATTTCACATTGAGTTAACTTCTGCAAAATTATTTTGAGAAAAATCTGTAAATATTGCATGCAGATTTGAAAACAAGGAAGATAAGGGTGAAAGACCTGTCCTCACTGCATGTGAACAGTGTTCAGAATAAGGAGGGAGTTTCCTGTTCCTCATTTCTACAGGCTCATACTGTGGTTCTGCTTATAAATTTTGCTTTGTCTCTCCTTTTCTAGGAGAAACTCAGTTCATGTTAAAACTTACCTGTACATACTAGCAACATTTCAACGTCATGATCTATGGAGAGAGAAAAGGCAATTCTATATCCTGTGGAAAGCATACTTGCAGTAGGGCATCTCACTGTGACATGTACCATTGAGGCGCTTAGTTTAAAATGGAAAAAAAGCCAACATTTTTGGGTCTATATTACTGCTCTGATGGTTTTTGCTTTAGAAAGCATGTATTATCCTGTCAATGTGTGGCTAGATGTTGAATAGGTAGAAGGCTTATGCAAGCATAGGACTTGCTGTGCTGCTCCTGACCTATGACAAAGCTACAGTGTTCATACCAGTAGAGTACCTAAGGCACAAAACCAGTGTGAAAAAGGCTGACTTTCCACTACATTATTTTGCAGACTACATTGACTCCCTACTGGCTTGGCAATAAGATCTCTACAAACTGTATTTTCCTCAGGTGTGTCTGACTGGAGATGACTTTAGGGTATTTCTTTGCTTTACATTGGCTAGCATGAGAACAAGGATGCCTGGAAGATGTCCTTGTTTCAGGCATTGGTGCAAGTGTCATCTTTGAGGAGCCTTATTACTTTCTAATGCTGTTTCTTGTCATGAAGCCACCTTTCCTTTTAATAATGCGTATTTAAATGTGCATGTGGGCTTCATAAATACAAATAAGGAAAAGCAATCCTTTCATAAATATCTATTAGTCACGGTTTGTATCGAATGGTTTGTAACAAGAGTATCACAAGCCTGACAGTCTGGGCATATTCAGAACTTTCGACACATTCACAGTGAGCTAAAATTTGACAGCTCTCTTTAACTCTAAGCTTTGTTTGTAAACAGAAGGGGAAGCAAAGAAAGCTGCTTGGTATGAATTCTTCTCTCTCTTTACCTTGTTAAGGTAACCTGCTTGTTAATCTTGTTGAAATGATAAAATCAAAAGCCTTTAGCTATTTAAACTTAGGTTGTTTTGAGGTGTGAAGTGTCCAGAGGAGTTCAGGAACTGCTTCAGAGGGAGGAAGGTGCAAGAGGAAGCACCATGGATTAGAGAAACAGAAGGAGAAAATGAGAATGAGAAATCAAGTGCATATCGTCCTGAGGACCATGCTTCTCCTTACTGGGTGATGTTCATCTTATGGTACTAAGCAAACCACAACAATGGATTTAACTGTACAAACAAATAGTGTTAGGTCAGTTGCTCCAAAGTAACTTTCTTGCTGTGTGTGTATTTGCAGCACATTGCAATAATTTAAACACTGTTCAAGGTGGTTTTCTCTGTTAATGAAAAGGATACCTTATCTGTGCTGTTGGATGATGAGAAGTTGGGTACACTCAGGGACATTTACTGTGGAGCAACTAGTATTTGATAACTTGCAAGTGAAAACTCAAGGATTTCACAAGTGTCATCACTGTTGCAAAACAGACTGTAGAAGAAACCAGCTCAGCTTTGCCTGCGGGATGTCCAGCATCTCTAGCATAAGTGAAAATAGCAGCATAAGGTAGCTGACTGAGCAATGTTGGTTTGTTATTGCTTGTGTTATATTCAGTGCATCACTTCCTGAGCACATTTAAGTGAGAAGTTGTTGTGGTTTTTTTTTTTGTTTGTTTGTTTTCTCCATGTCTTAGCAAGTGTTTGCATCTCCTAGCAAACACCCAATGGACAGCAAAGGAGAGGAGTCAAAGATCAGCTATCCCAACATATTCTTCATGATTGACAGTTTTGAAGAGGTGAGTTTGTTGTTCCAGCAGCAGAGTTTTGTCCTGTTCTAGTCTTATGTCCCAATTACCTGCTTTCTTGTACCTTTTGAACACATGTTCTTGGCTAATTGAGGGTTATCTGCCAGTAGTTTTTATTTTATTTTCCTTTTCTTTTTTTAATGCTTTTGATCTTAAATCTCGATTTTTGGCATCTCTCTTTATGATGGGCTGAAGTAAGACAGACTGATGTGAGAGCTGCTTATCTCAACACATGATTTGCAGTGTGCACTGCCTAAAGTATTTTTTTGAAGGGCTGGGGTGGAGCTTACAGCTCCCTTGCTTTCTGCCATTGACATTGAAACTGCCTTGGGCCTAAGGAGAATCATGGGAATCTGAATCTACTTGAGCTTCAACAGCTGCAATTTGACTTGAAGTGTTTATCTTGCATCTTTGGCAGGTTTTCAGTGATATGACTGTGGGAGAAGGAGAAATGGTCTGTGTGGAGCTGGTGGCCAGTGACAAAAGCAACACCTTTCAAGGTGTGATTTTTCAGGGATCCATCCGCTATGAAGCACTCAAGAAAGTCTATGACAACAGGGTAAGATTGCTTTCAGTGGTGCCCTATATTAGGATGAGGGGCAATGGACACAAACTGGAGCACAGAAAGTTCCACCTCAACGTGAGGAAAAACTTTTTACTGTTAGGTTGGTGGAGCACTGGGACAGGCTGCCAAGAGAGGTTGTGAAGTCTCCTTCTCTGGAGATTTTCAAAACCCACCTGGATATGTTCCTGCATGGCCTGCCCTCGGTGACCCTGCTCTGGCAGGAGGGTTGGACTCGATCTCCGGAGGTCCCTTCCAACCCCTAACATTCTATGATTCTGGAAAACAATGTCATTTGCAAGAATGATACTCTGATCACAATTTTTCTTTGCTGCTGAGGCTGTTAGCTTTTTGTCCTGTTAGATCATCTGCATCGTAGTCTGTCTTTTTTGGCTTTGAAAGTTACCTGAAAGCTAATGCTTTTGGCTCAGACATCTGAGAGTATGTGTTTTCTTTAGCGTATTTTGTATTCATGGCTATTTTCAAAAGACCACTGTAGTTTTGCTGCCACACAAAAACTTCCTTTTGCTTTCCTACAGAAACATGAAATGCCAGCATTTACAGCTTCAAATTTAGTACTTGGTGCTGAAGTCAAGAGAGTGCAAGAGCCAATAAACTTACAGTTTGTTATGAAGACAGTCCTCAGAGATGTGGGAAAAAACCCCAAACAAACAGATTTTAAAAATCTCCACAATATCCACTGTGGCTGTAAACTTCATTTCCCTTTGTTCCTATCCTTGTCAGGAGAGATCCTAAATAATTCCCTGTTATTCCCTGTTATAAATGTGAGTAGTTATACTCTTCTAGAGAACATGAAACTGAAATTGTTTCTCTGTTCTACCATCATCTTACGACCTCACGCAATCAGCAGATGGGTTGCTATAATACATGTGAATGCAGAATCACTAAAGACAACATAAGAAGAAAGCCCTGCAGTGGAAAAGCAAGATGTGATATGGCAAAGTCACCTCACAGCCTACGAATGTCCACTTTGACCACACAGCTCCTTTACATTGGATGAAATAAAATTATTAGCTCTTCGAATACTCAGTTATGGTCAAAGGCAAAACTTGTGAAATTGATCATTGTTTTAACAGGACAGAAGCAATCTCACTGTGCTTTTGAACGTTACTTGATTTCAGTTGTGTCTGTATTAATTTTAGTATGTTATGTTCCATGAGAGCATCTTGGGCCTTTCAGGTGATAAAGAGCTGAAAGTTGTGATAAACCACTTAAACTTATGCTTAAATTCTACTTATTTCCCTTGGCAAAACCTTGACTGTTTTCGTATTGGTTTGTTCCTTTTTTCAGTTCTCAGTTCAGTTTTCAGTTCAGTTGTGTTAACTGGAAATTGAGCCCTTCTGTCTGTTGAGAGAGGGTTCGAAAGCTGTCAGGGTTTTGCTGTGAGCGATGCAGGTTAGTTGTGCATGGGAGCTGGTTCTTTATGCTTTGGCTTTGACAGTGTGGACACAAAGTCTGAATTGACTTGCCACGAAGTAGTGCCAGAACTGTGCAGTGTGCTTTGCTAGTTTGAAGCATCTCATGTGTGTGTCTGTTGCTTTTTGGACTCAAACAAGTGTCCCTGCACAGTCTGAGTTGTGCACGTGCCTGCTTGTTCTCCAGTGTGTGGGTCTGAATGAAAACCCCTTCTGTTTTATCTCAGAGTGCCGCTGGATAGCTGAAGGAGTTGATTGTTCTCTGAGCCTCTGGTTTTGCATCTGTAAAATTGCTTCCCTTTTCGAGATCACTTGGATTGTAGCTTAAAATGCTGATCAAGATAATGATCATTATTCACTGTGGTTTTGACTAACTCTTAGCCAACTGCTTTTAGAGAACATTATTTTTTTGAAACGTAAGGTAATATTATATGGCTTTCTCTCCTGTCTTGATGCGTTGTAGGTGAGTGTTGCAGCTAAGATGGCTCAAAGAATGTCTTTTGGCTTTTATAAATATAACAACATGGAGTTTGTCCGAATGAAAGGACCACAAGGAAAAGGACATGCAGAGATGGCAGTGAGTAGAGTTTCTACTGGTGACACTTCACCATATGGGACAGAAGAAGATTCAAATCCAGACTCCCCGGTGCATGAGAGAGTAAGTAGCAGACAGAAATACTGACTTAAAGTTAAGCGTGAACATGTTTTGTTCCAAAGCCAGTAGGCAGACTGAAGCTGAGATTGACTTACATCAAGATTCTAGGCTTAGGTTTGCCTGTGTGTATTTTGAACCTACTCGGCATATGCAGATGAATTTTCAGCACAGTTTCCCATGAGCAAATACTGAATAAAGAGATGACTAGATGATTCATACTTCTGGAGGAGTGTTTTGTTGAAACAACAGGATGTGGATGCCAGGGAAAATGACGATTCTGCGTATTTTCTATGAAAATTAATAGATTCCATTTCTGTACAAGATGGGATTTACCTAGAAACCTGGAATCTATGTGTAATGCAGGTTGCTTGATAAACCTCTCAGGAAATATTACTGTTAGGAGATTTTGCCACTAAGGAATGCTGCCAGTATGAAGCCTGTATAACATTAAAGCAGAGATTACAGATCTCGATGCAGTACCATGTTTATGCATAAGGTTAATTTTAATACAAGTACGGTGAAATACCAATAAAATCAGTCCATAGATGCTGATTTGGCTCTTATGCAGTCCTGAGCCTTGTTTTCCTTTGAGGCATTTAACCTAGTTAATGGGGATTAGACAACATGTCTTTGAAATACCTGCACAGATGTGTCCTGACCTGGGCTGCGTAGTTCCTGATGGATTCTAATCTGGTTTCCTGTGTAACATGACTGACCTGTGTAGTTTAAAGGTCTGCAGGACTACTTCAAAATGTCTCCATGCAAGCTGTGTGAATTTTGTTTCTGGCTTCCTAAAAGACAGAATGAGCTGCCAGCAGAGAGCTCATTAACTGGATGTGCTTGGTCTATGCCATAGAGATAACAGCCTGGAGAAATCGAACCTGGAGGGACTTCCTGATCTTTTGGCTCCAAGACTTCCAGTGTCAACTGGAAAATGTCCAAATAGATTTGACCATGTATTATCATTGCTTTTTGCTAATGGCTTTAATGGTGATTTGTCTGTTTCTGGTTTTCCCTCCAGGTATGATATGAAATGACTACGAAATTACAAATAGAGACAAGTACAAATTAGAGATCAAGTGCACTAAAGAGAGGATCAGTTGGGTGGTAGAATGCTTCTGCTTTCTTTTAGTTGTTATTATTAATATTAATGGCAGAGGGACAACATAGTGTTGTCCCTGCAGCACTGTTGCTTGGCTGTCATCCTCACTCACATGTTATCTCCCTCTTTATTTGTATGGACAGATATGAGCAATATCAGGTGTTATCTCAGGGAGAGTTAACAGATATTTAAATTAGCTTTGTGAAGATGGAAGGATGAGACAGAAGTTATTCACTTCCATTAGGAAATTAGTTATCCCTATTTTTTTTCATTAGAAATGAAATTATTAAAATATTACTAGCAAAACCGGTACATAAGCATGCTGCATTTAAATTCTTTCTGAAATAGATATGTTTGACTATAATTGTGGTTTACTCAAGAGCAACTACTCTTCTGAAGGATTGATGTCTCCATACTTTCATCCCTAGCCTGTGTTTCACCATAGACAATTATTTCCTTGTATTTGTCATCACATAGACTAACCAAATCATCAGGGACATCTCAACTCTTTTTTTCTCCATCCTATATTGAAATACATACATATAAGTATACATTGACTTCACTTTTGCTTCAGCATCTTGGGCTGGGTAGTTGCCTTTGTGACCCTGCTTTGCAGAGACACAGTGACCTTTCACATTGATCCCATGTGTCATCCTTCTAAGCAGGGAAACAACAACCTTGCGTTTGCCAAAGAAATGAAGGAGCACAATTTTAGCATGTCCAATACAACACATTCTTAGCCTATTAAGTCTTCTGAATTTCAGCGTGCAAAAATAAGATCGACATTCTTGGTGCCTAAATTATTAACTTTGTTCCTTTATGACTACAAATCCTTGTTAAAAGTGATTATCTTAGGAGAGAGGCTGTTCATTATTCATATAACAGTTGTGAGTGATGATATATCAAAATATTTTCATCTTGATGAGCATCTTGGAGCTGAGATGACTGTTCAGTTGACATTTGATGGCCACTTTTGTAAAACTTACAGCTAGACACCAGTCATGATTGTGTGACTATCTCGGGGCACATATTTGAAACTGATTGTGTCTTACTAGAAGCATAGACCTTATTAAACAAAACTTCCTCTGGCATTTCTTCTATTTCCCTTTCAGGTCACTTCTTTCAGCACACCGCCAACCCCAGAACGCAACAATCGCCCATCTTTTTTTTCCCCATCCCTCAAGAGAAAAGTGCCCCGAAATCGCATTGCTGAGATGAAAAAATCCCACTCAGCAAATGACAGTGAGGAGTTCTTCAGAGATGATGATGGTGGAGGTGAGAGAATTAGTATCAGCTAAATAGATTTGTCTGGAGAGGGCACAGAGCTATGGAAAGGGATCCCAATGCTGGATTTTCTAAAAGGTTTGCAGTGTGAAAAACCTAGCTCCAGAGAAAGTCCAGTGCTAGTGCCACTGTCAAAATGGGGTTATTCACAGGCTTAGCTTGTTTTTGAAGGCTGAAGACTGACAATTCTGCTTTTAAATTCCTAGTTTAAAATGTATCTGTCCCTTTTACATAGACATTTGAGAGAAACTTAAGCAGGAGAGATCCTCACCCTTTCCCAGATGCCACACTCTCAGGTGGCACTCTTCCAGATATCACAGTATAGTGAAGTAGAGCATGCTGTCATGAACAACCTCTCTGAATTCCCTGATTTGATCCAAAGTTGGTTGAAGTTGATGAAAAGGCATTTACGTCTACTGGATCAATTCTGAACTCTCTAAAAAGAAAACCTGATGAATTTGTTTATAATCTTTTAATGTATTGTGCAACTCTTCCTTTGAATCCTAGTTACTCGGTATTAAACGATCAACAAGATAAAAAAATTGATTCAGAATATAGTGTATAAATCCAATCATATTGCACTTTTGTTAGGCCGGAAACTCACAAATATCGGAGTCCTAACTGCTTAAAAACAAGTCAGTAGAAAAGCCAGAAAAACTCAACTCTCTGTTGGCATGCTAGTAGATAAATGCAAAGGTCATTTCCAGATCACAATTTCTGTTTGTAGTAGAGAAGTTATTACACATCAGAGGTACTGGACCACTTTAGCTAATGAGGAATCGCACATTAAAAAACAGGCTTAAATGGTAACATTTAATACAAATTCTGTGCAACTTGAACTGTTTGTAACTAATTCAGGATTCCATCAATAGAAACCTTTCCTCATCTCTTCTTTCTTAATTTGCCAAGTAAAAATGTCTGTTATTTCAAGTGAGATATGTTTTCTACATGTTTTACTAAGCAAAGTATAGGACTTGGGTCTATTACTACATCGTGTGATGAGGAGGGCAGCTTTCCTAGATGGAGTCTTGCTTTAGATATCTTTCCTCCTGGAGGTTGCACAAAATAAGAGTACAAGGCGTGTATCCAGCAGCCCTTACAGGTGATGGTGGTGTCTTTACTCGATGCTGTTTTGTAGGGTCTGATCCTAGCATACTTAAGGATGAACATTCTTATCATCTTAATTTTCTTTTTCTTCTGATGTATTTATGGAAGCGAACAAATTCCAGGTTTTCCGAACATTTTATAGCACACATGTAAAATACCAATAAGTGTGGTCTCACTTATTTATAAATACTTGGACCTTTTTGTTCCTCATCCTAAAAATAAACAGAGGAATATTTTAACAGCTTGTGCTGGGAAGTTTAATTTATTCATAGATGAGATTTCTACAAGAAGAAGTAACTACCTGAGACTTTTTTACAAATTTCAATAACCTGAGTGTCCTACCAATGTTTGTTCAGGAGCTGTGGTGATGAAATTCTTGTTTCCAAGAAGAAAGGATAACTTCCATTCACCCAGTGATGGGGTTTTGTAGAAGCAGAGAGATTCTGGGGCATCTTGGCCTCGTAGGTGGAAGGTAACCTGCTTGTCTGAAGATTAGCAGTGTCCTTGGTCCGGCCGGTGCTGCCACAGGCCTGTCTCCAGTGCAGACAGACTTGTTGTGGCCCATGAGGGCCCACTTCACTTGGTTTTGCTGTCTAGAAGCATGACACAGGAGAAGAATTGCTTTTATTCCAGCTACCAGAGTCAGGCCCTTCTGACCTGATCACCACCGTGCTCTTGGCATAGTGGCGATGCGTGGGGAGAGAGAATAGACTGTTTACACATTTATAGGGAAGGAGAGGAAACAAGATACAGATTTTTTTATTTTTTTTTATTTTTTCCTCCCACGTTGTTAAGCATCTTGCTAGAGTAGCTGCCACTATTTATTTTTACTTTACTAGGGCCTCTTTCTGTGGATCAGGACCCACTTTTAAACGAGTCCCAGAGCTCAGATCACTCTGGATCAGAACTACCTCTGTTTTTAGCACCGTGGGATGGGGCTTAGTTTTACAGGGGAATGGAGGGAAAGTTTACAAGCACTCAAAAAATGCAACATATGCATTCCTGGCTGTGGGACAGACCTGCAGCTACAAAAGCCTCTTCTAGCTTGCAGCGGACTCGGTATCCTTTTATCTTCAGAGTTGTTTGTGGACCCCTAAACTAGCTGTTGGAAGAATGGCACTGCTGAAGGGTGTCAGTTGTGGCTTGGGGAATGCTGGGAAATCTGCAGTAAACTGGTGTATTAATGCTGACTCTCCCCTCTCTGGTGGATGTCAATTTCTTTCATAAGAAACAATTTTTCCTCTGTTACGTTTGTGAATTTCTGCGTGAGTAGCTACTTAATTTTAGTGATATTGTATTATTTTGTATGCAAGGGAAGGCTGGGTTAGGATTCTGTTTGTGCAGTGTAGTGGCAAAAGCTTCATTCCTTCTCCTGGCTGGTTTATTAGAGGGTGGTTGTTTACTGCTGCCAACTGCCAATATCATTCATTAGCTCTAATGTAAATGATAAATTCTGTGCTAGGGAAGATCTGACTAACTTAAAAAAAAAAATTCTCCTGCATGTGACTTATCTCTAGACAGTGCATCGTAGGCTTTCCTCTTTTTTTTTTATTTTTTTTGGCTTCCAGAAGTGTTCCAATAAAACACAGAATTTACAATTGCTTTCAGCTTACTGCCTTCTACCTTTACAGATCTGCACAATGCGACAAATCTGAGGTCACGGTCTTTATCTGGAACAGGACGTTCTCTGGTGGGGTCGTGGCTGAAGCTGAACAGAACAGATGAAAACTTTCTACTCTATGCACACTTAACTTACGTCACCTTGCCATTGCATCGAATTTTAACAGGTGAAATTTAACATGTATTACACAAACAGAGTCCTTTGGGGTTCGCAGACAGTTTTCTATGTTGGGGGATTTTGCTGTTAAGGCAGAGGAGCAAGTGTTCTTCTGTAAGGGAACATTGCGTCACAGACCTCATTTACTGACTGTGGCAACAAATCAGTATGAACAAGTGGAACGGTGTCAACCTGTTCTCTGACTTTGGGCCATTTTTTTTCATGCTAATGGCTCAAACAAGTTGGTAGTTTTCGCTAGCAAATGTCGAGAGGAAAGCTAGTCGTCTTAATACTGGAATATAAAGTTCATCCATCTCACGAGTGTAAGGCAACTCACTGTAAGCCCATCAACTGACAGTAGTGGTTGTAGCAGAGACCTCTGACTGGGAGGGTTACAGAAGAGCAGCTTTGGAATTTGGAGCAACTTCCTTTGCCTCTTAGATTTAACTTCCTCATTAGTTGGTTGGACTAGAGAAAACACATGGTCTGTTTGAACTTGCCATCAGCAAGCCTGCTAGTCATTCAGGGATGGAGCTGGCAGTATGAGGGCGCCCGTGGGACTCTTGAGATACTTCTGAAAACTGACAAAGTAGCGGTGGTTAAGGGCTCTCTCCTCTGTCTAAATGTAGTGGCAATTTCTTTTGTATAGTCATTACTACTGCCTGCTACTGAAAATACGCATTGATCGTCTCAGGCAGAAAGAAAGTTTGATCCAGCTGCACAGCAGTATCTTGGGCAGAACTATTGCTGAACTCCAAAATCTAGCACAGAATTAAGGCATCCCCTGGAATAAAGTTATGATCCTAGTGCAACGTAAGGTCCAGTGCTGTCTCTGACCTTGGAAGATCATTGGAACTGTTGCTTCCTCTAAGAACTTAATCTTTTTTTTCTTCTCTTCCCATCCAGCAGATGGGATGACTTCTGAATAGATTTATCTGGATTGTGCCTGCTTTTTCTTGTCTGGATCTGAAAAGAGAACACACCTGAAAACAAATCCAGTCTATTACAGTGTTTGTTTTCAGACTGTTCCTGAAAGGTAGCTAACAGAAAAGGAGTTGGGAAATCTGTTCTTAAACAGGTTCATCTGCTGCTAAAAGAGATGAGAAGATAATATGGGTATTAATGTCATCAGTTATATGAGGCTAGTGTAATAGTAATAGCTGTAGGCTTGTTCTCATTTGCAGGCTAAGACCTTGGAGCCTGTTACATAAGTAGACTGGCTCTTACTCTTCAGAAAAGGAAATTGTAGCTAGTAAAGTAGAGGTGAAAATTATACTTAGTAAGAGGTGTTCCTGCATTTGCTCTCTTAGAGTATGTAGGGGTTGATTTCAATTTAGAAGAAATTACAGATTCAAGGAAAACTTTATGCTCTCTAATTAAGGGTGGATTTTGAACAATGTTTCAGCAAAACTTGTAATTAATCCTTATGCTAGTTGTGTTGATAATCTTACAACTAGTTAGCAGGAGTTCTCAAAC
Organism: Baryphthengus martii; assembly: GCA_013396935.1. Classification (NCBI taxonomy): domain Eukaryota; kingdom Metazoa; phylum Chordata; class Aves; order Coraciiformes; family Momotidae; genus Baryphthengus; species Baryphthengus martii. The sequence goes on along the minus strand of VWZK01002425.1, from coordinate 58,259 downwards.
TCACTCACTCTCACCACAGGCATTTCGGAGTTCACAGAAGATACGTTGTTCCTGGTGACATTTAATGCCTGCTCAAGTGGGTGACATAAATGCCCCCGTGCTCAAATATTTGCTTTGAGCTTGAAAATCCTTCCTGAGACTTAATTTGTTTAACGTATAGTTGCAGGAGTCCTTGTATGTATTGAGATGTGCAGAAATGGGACATAAACCGGCTGGGCTGTAAGGCAGAATTTTAATCTGCAGTTTTTCACTAGCTGTGTTTGCTTTGGCTTGGCACATTGAGTAGAGCCCATTTCCAATGCCTTCTTGTGATTAACACATTTGTGCCAGTGGCAGCTCTCCCACAAGCGGGAGCATTACATGTGGAGTGGCATGAAGTGGGGAAGATGCTCATCTCCCTTGGGTCATTTAGGAAGCCTGTAGTAAGAAATTAAAATCCCAACAATAGTGATCAAAGTATATTTTAAAATGTTTGGAATTTATACATATTGATAAGATTTCCTTTGCACTGAGCCTTCTCTCCATGCTAGATAAACCCAGTTCTCTCAGCCTCTCCTCCTATGTTTGGTCCTCCAATCCCTTATTCATCTCTGTGGCCCTTCACTGGACTTTTTGCTGTGTTTCATTCTTTACAAGTGTGGGTAGAGTCCTCTGGAGCTCTGGATCAGTTTTCACTCACGTCATCCTCTTTGTGCAGCTGTGTGATCAGCCTCTTAATTAAGTGTGTATTCCCTTTACCCATGTTCCTTATTCTCTGTGTAGCCTTGGAAAGGATATAGCAGCCCAGTTTCCAAATATTTCTACGTGCTGCTGTGCCGGGGTGCTGGTTTTACTGTCCATGTTTGGAAAGATACTCATTGTTATGACAGATACTTTACAGGTTCATACTCCGTCACACTTGGAGAATACGAAGCTAAGGAGCCAGCAAAAGGAGGGGGTTTTGTGGCAGCTTTGTGAGTGCAGAAATGTAGGCTTTGGGCTGTAGAATGGATGAAACAGTTGAATTATTTGTACTTGCATCTTCAGAGTCAAAAGTCTTCTTAAGGGTCTTGGGTATTGTGCGTTTCTCCCTTCAGAAAAGGGAGAACCCCTGACATCTCCCTGTAGTGGCACTCCCTCTTCTTTCTCTGGAAGATTGCACCACTCTGACACATGTTGCTTCATCTCACTATAAATGATACTTAGTAGATCAGCTGTCACCTCTGTGTGGAGGGATGTATTTGTGGCCTGCCATCTCTCAACTAGGGTGCAGCTGGGGAGGCATTAAATCGAACTTTAATAGGCGAACTCCCGTAGTTATCGTGGTTTAAATTCCTTTAGCAGCATTAATAGGGGCACTGTGCTGCAGTCCACAGCAGCACCTGTGGTTCTGTTACTTTCAGGAGCCTCCTAAATTTGCCGTATCTCTTTGTTTCTCTCCCTTGCCCAGATATCCTGGAAGTGCGGCAGAAACCAATTCTCATGACATAGCAGAGACCGGGCACTGCCTTGGAGCCTTGTTGCCAAGTGCCTAACCACAGCGGTTTTCTGTGCTAACACTACCATCTAGTGTCAGGAACATAAACCTCCGCAGGAAAAAGGGAAGTCCAAGAATACCAGCCGATCAAAAGTGCCTCTTTCTTCCTTCCTCTGCTGTCATACACCGTATGCCCACTTGCAGTACATCACTTGAGTGTTTCTGACTGGAAGAGGACTTTCAGCGAGATAAAAACGAGAAGGGGCTGTGTTTAAAATGAGTCAACGCTTTATGGACAGTTTGTTACTGTGTTTACTTTATAACTAAGAAACCAACAATATGTACAGAATGTGTTTAAACTTTATATTCTTTGAGAGAAACAACCTGAGAATTTCATAATGATGTACTAATGAACGTCATCCCGTAGACTCTCACCTATACACTCCTCATGTTGGTTTGGCTTAATGTGTGTGTGAGCGTGTGTGTGAGAGTGTGTGTGTGTGTATTGAAGGGATGAGAGAGTAATTTCCTACTGAGAGAGGAGAAGGAAAAAGATGCTACAAAGATACATTGCCATTTTGGTACATGCAGCGGATCAGGTCAGAGCTTAAAAAAGGCTGGAAAATGTTCCCGTTTGTTCATGTGTCAGTATTAGGACAGGTGGACTCTGCTGACAGATTTCCTTATCTACCAAAGAACAGCAACATTTTCATCCTCAAGAACTGGCTACAAAAAATGAGCCAGGGAAATGAAGGCCAAAATGTGCTGCTATAGTAAAGCCGAGGTTCGCATCCAGTACTAATGCTGCTTATCTCTCTCTGTTAGCTCAGTCAAGACAAGTTTGAGTCTGAAGTGGAAAAGTAGGAGGCTATAATTGGACTCCAAAATGTAAAAACCTTACCAATAACCAACATCCTCCTGCATGCACTGGACTTCAGCTTACGCAGAGTCATCCTTGTAGTAGCGTTTGTAGCCAAGGAGGGTATGAGAGCTGAGTAATGGTTGGACAGCTTGCCCGAATTCTTCATCTCCTGGTGGTGTTTTGCTGTACCGGTACATGCCAAAGCACAGAGAGTTTTCTTGAAAGACAAAAGATTGAAAGGTAATTCTGCTCTGAAAAGTGACTAAAAATTGCATAGTGGGGATTCTGACAATGGTGTGCCAGGAGCTCTCAGGAAAAACGCCTTACGTTTACAGGTAAAACACAGCTTTCTCTAAATAGCAAAACCCTGCTGTCCTTGACATCTGAAAGCTAAATGATCGAATACTGAGACTACTGCAGTCTGGCTCACCATTTTGATGTGGGAGTCAGTCAATAGTTTATTTATGACTGCATAACTAGCACTGAAATGGGTAGGGTAGCATGTCGCTTAGGGCGTGTGAAGAGTCCAATATACACACAGAGGGAAAGGGAAGATGCTATTTTTGTCACTTTTCATACCCTGAACCCCTAAACTTAACACTGTTGCCACAGTTACCAAATGGTATGTGCTCTGAGCCTGGACCTATGTCTCTTTCATACCCAGCCTTTCCCAAAGTGCTTTGTTGTTACTCTCTCACTAGCATCTTCTGACTTAACCTCTCAAATAGGACTTTTTGATTTCTTTTTTTCAGGCCGAGTTCCATGGGAATAACTCCACTTCAGCGTAAAGGTAGACTGACTTTATCATTCAGCCCAACACAGTGAATCCAGCATGATAAGGAGGTCTTTTTTTATTTGAGGCTAGGCCTGGAAGCAGTCACCTTAGCGCAGAGTGATGGCGTTTCTAACACCGACAGCATGAGTGCATGATAGGGATGGCTGACCAGTTTTCGGTTCACTTCAGATGTGTTGCAACATCATTAGTAAAACGTCCATTTCGTCATTATCAGCACAGCCAATTTTCACATTGCAGCCTTTGAACCATGCTCCACGGGAGCGTGCGATTGTGCATGTGTGTGAGGATGTTCACACAGTCTAACCTGAGGCAGGTAACTTGAGTGCCTAGGCTTTCTTCCTGAGCTGGGGGTGGAGGTGGAGCCCTAAATCAGCAGCTGAAGTACCCTCTCAAGGAACTTGCTAGGCAGCCTAGATGCTTACCTGAGATTCCTTGGTAGTGTGCCTAATGTCAGTCAGCACAAGTGTTCTCTCTATGCCCATGCCAAGAATTAAACCTCAGCTAGAAGACAAGACCTACTCTTAAAGCCTCTCAAGATGCTTGTCATTCTGCACTTTCATACTGTTGAGCTGGGCAAATCAGTGCTTGGTTTTCCTTTAAAAATTCATTGGGGAGGGAGGGGAGAGAGGGTTAATATTTGTACTTTTAGGTGAATAGCCAGAGGAATAACACACATGAAAAGAAAATGTATCAAGATAATAACCCAAGTGGTAGGTGCCTGAATACTTCTCAGCCGATGGTAATTTGTAATGCTTTCTTGGTGTATCATGTTTTGCATTTAGGTACCTTAATTTCATGTGATCTGAAAGACAGCAGATCTTGCAGTGTGAGATTTCAGAGCAAATGAAGGATGATTCTAAACTAGTACATTAGGATAAAGGCAGCGCTACAGAAAGTACAGTTCAGATCCCACATCTGTTATGCAGGAGGTATCGTCTGCTTTGTTGTATGTGCATGGGTGGATTTTGATACTTAGCTTTTGAAGGGCTGCAATGTAAATGTCCTAAGAAAAGTCAATTTATTTATTGTATCTCGCTAGTAGATATGCTATAGATACATTGAAGACTCACCCTTTTTTATTAAAAAGGGGCTATATGTATGCCCAGGTGGACATCCATAGAAAACAGAGGTCAAAAAGTCTACTGAATGTCAAAAGTGCTTTTCAGAAAAAAGTAAATGTGTTAGATTTTCAGTTTTTCCTTCTCTGAACAACTTAGACTTCTTATGTATGGCCCCTGATTCCCACTTTCTGTTATCAAGTGGCAGAAAACATATTTGTTCTGCTTTTAAACAAACCCTGAAAATTGTAATTTATTGTCCTCGTATAGACAGACTGACAGGGAAGATGATCAAAATTTTGCTTGTGGCAAGAGGGCATAGCTGGGCCCTTAGCATGCCATATTGCACTATACCAAAAAAAGAAAAGAGAATGTTAATAGGAACTTCTCACCCTGTTAATTTGGAGGAGTTTTGAATTCTGTAGCTCCTAGGTAGTAAACCATTTTGAGCCTCCATTGGCCATTTAAATAATTGCTGAGGAATGAACTGGCATGTTCTTGCAAGCCGTAAAGGCTGTATGACTGTCAATGTCTTAACTGTTGGAGCACAGTGGTTTTCAGTAGTTATGTTGATGTTTGAGAATGCAGCATGGTTAACAAATTTGGGAAGCTTTGCAGAACAGCTTTATTTACAGAATCCCACCATACCTCGTTATTCTCTTAACTTCTTCCATCCATCTGGCCTTTCACTCCCTCTGAAGATCAAGGGTTACCACTTGAACTCCCCATAGATGCTGTATATTGATAGAAGTCAAATCTAAGGATGTAAATCTTTTCACCTCTAGCAGTTTTTTCACTGCTATCAACTTAACAAGTAAAAAGCCTTTGATTTTTAAAGAAAGCTCTTAAATTGATTTTTTTGTATTAGCAGATTGTTGCTCTGCCTTAGAGACCATCACATATGTGAAATGGTGGTCTTATTGCGAGCCAGCACATGGTGGGTTCCAAGTCTCCTTTTAAAACAAGCCATTTTTAGAAACGCCAGAAACCTTTCAGCTGTCTTGGCTAATCCAGTTTGTGTGGGTTCATCTTCCTTCTCTTTTGGTTCTACTGGTCTTTATTGTTTGCAGGGCTTGAGCATGTTGCCTCTGGATTGCTGTTACTCAGTTTTCCATTTCTGGGCACGGTGTGCTTTTCAGAAAAGAGAATTGTTTGCACAAGGGAGTTTTTGCTGTAAAATGGCTTTCCCAAAGTCTGTTCTTATACAAAGTTCTAATTTAGATGGTGAAGTCCTTGGCTCTGAAGACACGTTTCTTTTGGTAGACCCTCATGTACAGAATCCTGTCTGGGCACTGAAGTTCTATGTGAATATGGAGTCCACAAAAATTGTCTATGTTTTTACAGTATTGACCAGCTTCTTGCCAATCATTAATTTTTCCCTTTCCAGATGATTGCTTTGTCCTGTATTTTGTAGTCTGAAGCTTCCCCTTATTAAAGACAGATATAAGAGAAATTCTTCAGAAGTGCCTAAGCCCCGTTGTTATCCAGTGGGGTTTAAGAATAAATTTTTATTTAAGGAAATGAATAAAGTAGTCTTAAATTGTATGTGTTATGTGTAGCAGCATCAAGAAATGACAAGTTTATAGATCTTGGAAGAACTGTCTGTTCCCTACAGACTCACCCTTTGAAAGACTCTAGTGATCTCCAAAGGTCATGGTAGAAAGCTCTGGAAAACTGATTTCTTGTGATATCTGCAAATGCCTTATCTTGTTTTGTTGAAGTATGACTGAAAGTGTGTGACACTGGTGTGTAGAAACGCTGTGGCAAAAATAGGTACGGTAGAATCCAGTTAAAGGCATTGTGAAATAAGTAGCTTTTACACCAAACCTTAAGCAAAAGAGTATCTTACACCAGAATGTAGCTATCTGGATACTCAGTGAAGATAATACAAGGTTGCAAGCAGGTTACAATGTTGAACGTTCTCTGTGTAAATATATAAATATTCTCAGCCTAATTTTATCGGACTAGCACATGTTGCATGGTTTGGGGTTGTTTTGCCTCATTGATCATCAGTGTTGATTAAAAGATGATGGGTTGAAAATCATGCTGGCACTGTACTGAGCCCTTTGAACAAAGAGCAAGGAGAACCTTCGTGCACCAAAAATGGAGTTGACTCTGCTTATGGCGGCAGTGAAGAAAGTGGTGGACCCTGCAGCCAATAAACAGACCTCTTAAACATGAATTCTGTTAATAGCGTTTTCTCTGTCTCTACTGTGCCTCGTGGTGTTTGAGTTTGAATGTATTCCTTACTGGTGGCAAGCAGAAATGGCCGAGTAGTGCTCTGTGGCCCTCATGGTAAGCACTGCCAAATAGACACTCAGGAGGCAAAGTAGCCTCTTTACTCTTTCGGATTCCACTTTGAGTGAAGCCCAACTTCTGACTCTGCTTGCTAAATCTTTCAATGGTCAGCCTCTGACAGCTTGATACTGTGTAAGCGGGAAGACGGTAAAAGACAATGTACTCCTCAACTTGATTTAAAAAGCTTTTTGTTTTTTTTCCTTTAGATGATACTGTTAAAAACACACACACCCCCGCCCCCCCAAAAAAACCAACCCAACAAACACCTAAAACAGCTCTTCTAAATTGATCTGTGTTTTGTTTTAAACTTAATTATGTAGCCATTAACATTTAGTTTTGTACTGTGTATAATATTGAGTATTGAGAGACTGATGGCTGTAATGATTTCTTCCTGATAAACTCAAGAACAGCTTCAACGTTGGCTTGTGCAGTGTTGTAAAAATGAGATTGCTCTTTAGCTCTCAAGTGCTTACTCAGCTTTAAATGGTACATACTGACACCAAATCTCTTTTGGGTTTAAGGCTTGCAAGGCACTACATCCTCCCTCTCCACCTGATTTTGGTGACTAATATTTCACAGTATGCTTCTTCAGGGAATCTTTCTATCTAAATTGGTTAAAATGAAATACTCATCAAACAAATGTTACCAGCTATAGATATGAGTCAACATGCTGATGATTCCGTTTCAAAAGACTCACAGACCAGCACTGTTCACGAACCCATGTGTGAAGTATTATCATCTATGCTAAGCCTTGTATGATTGCTTGGAGACATGTGGTATGTTAGGTGAAACTGAAAAACAGAGCTTAGGAAGGAGAACGGGGTAGTTGAGTTCTTTATAGGATATTTAAGCAGCTTGTTGGCAGTCTTGTTCTGTATGTGCACCTGCAACTGCACAGGAATCAAGTGGTTGGGAAATACCAAAATATGGCTTGGAAAAAAACAATGTGATTTTCCATGTATGCTTTACACTGAAAGCTTTTGGAAGCAGGCATAGTGGACAAAACATTATTTAAAACAATACAAAAGGCAAAGAGCAGCAAAAGCTTGCAAATCATGGTAATAAATCTCACCTAGTATTTCAAGAGTTAGTGACAGGAAAAGGTCTGCTTGGTTTGGTTTTGTTTTTTAATCCAAATGCTGGGGGGACAGAAGACTGCCACATATATCTGTGAAAAGCTTTCACAACGTCAATGAATTAATTTTTTGAAGCCTGGCAGTATGTCTTGTTCGGTAGACTTCCTGCTTTGGGGAGCCAAGTTAACTCATGTCCTTTTGTCTTGGAGTGTTACGTGTCTTGCAGGTCCACATTAGGAGAGGTGCTCCCAGGAAATACCATAATACTGCTTGGCACACAAATTTATCATCAAGGTCTGATGTTATGAAGGAATATCACACTTTGAAGGAAAAAAAAAAAGCATCATTCCTAGCAAATAGTTATTTGTGTACTCATTGTCAGAAATATTTTTCCTGAAACTGCAGAAAGCAAAGGAGTAAAATGCAGGAAGAGTGGGGGTCCAATTTTCTGTTGTGTAAATGAGAATCTGGGAGTAGTGGATGCTGCTCAGTGAAGAAATCATAGTAAAATACATCAAGAAAAATATGAGTTAATTCACGTTTTGTCCCCACCTTGATTCTTCACAGGGGGTAAGGATGGGCCCTAGTGATCTTATAATGGGAAATAAGGATTTTATGATTGGTTAACCCAGAAAACTCTTTCCCAAGTCAAGCTAGTTCGCTTTTCCTAGTAGGGTTAATGTTGATTGAGATGGTAGTATGAAAACCAAGGTAGATGATCCCTTTTCTTTTTCAGACAAGACAATTGATTTTGTGCACAAATGAGATTTACTTCTGTGTTGAGAAACACAGACTTCTTCCTTCAACTGCACTTCCACTGCAGGAGATAAAAATTGGTCAGCCACATAGCGGTCATTGTACCTGCGTGCAATGCGTATACCCTATGGCACCTGCACCAAAAGAATGATCTTTCACAGAACATCCTTGTCAGGACATAGGATGAATATGAGGGTAGGAGAGGGTGAGGAGGTATCCTATTAGGCAAAGCAGGCTGGGGTAGCTGCTGCCTGTTCAGGTGTGAGCGTGCTGCTGAAGATGCTGCTGCTGTTACATGGGTGTACTTTAGGCAATAACATAAATTAGTGAATATTAAGCATGCAAGTCGTTAACTTGCAAGTTCCTGAATTCACTGCAAAGAAATTGGTTAAAGGAAGATGGAAATAAACAGTTTTAAAACCCCGTTGAAATGATTGGAGCTGGGTAATAGTTTTCAAAAAGACCAAGTCACCCTGCACAGATCAGTGGAGACCACTTACATTTTAAAAAAAGTTTTGTCTTCAAGTGTTAGTTGGACTTTTTTAATGTTTTCCCTATTACTTGTTTATGACAACATTCAGTGGATTCTGGTGATTCATGGCTTAGTATTTCATAATATGCAATTACTCAATCTTTGCTCTTCTGCATCCCATCTTCCCCTGACATAAAAGGGTGTTTATGATTCTGCTTTTCCTTCTTCTGGTTTGAGTTAGAACTAATTCTGTCCAGTGATTTTCCTTTTCAGCTTAGTCTTTTCTAATGGCACATTCTGAAGTTAACGTGTTTTCACAGACAGTTCCTGCTTCTGGCAGTGGTAATGCTCCATGTTTAGAGTTAGTACCAAGGACTTACGGGCAAACCAAGGCCACGGCTAGATCTTGTGTACCACACTGGGGGTGCAGAAAGTAAAAGTCCACACCTGTGGGGAGAAGCAGCCAGGACAGTTGACCCTAAATTGACCAATGAGGTATTCTATCCTGTACATATCATATTCAGTATAAAGCTGGGTGATCACGAGGATCAACCTCTCATCAATGGCCGACACCTGAGGAGGATATAATTGCCATTGGGGGAGTTGGGTTTGATACTGGTTTTGTATATGTATGTATATATTCCATTTTATTAGTAGTATTTCGTTAAAGCTCTTTTTCTTTTCTAATCCATAAGTCTCTCTCCCTTGTTCATTTTTTTCTTCCTCTTTGGTTAAGAGGAGAGGTTAACAGAGAGCATCTGTCATCCATCTAGTGGCTGGTCCAGCCCTAATCCTTGACACTGACAGAGCAATGTTGCTGGGGAAATCCAGTAAAAGCAGTTTGCTGGTCTACAGACTCTTCAAAGTCTCATACTCCACCTTAGTTAAGATGCAGCCATTGTATCTGTCAAAACCCTATGTGATGTAGAAATAGACACTGCCTTAAGCCTACACAAATCTAGAGGCACTCTTGTTCCTGAAGGACAAGAAGGTTGGCATAACCCACTTGTTGCTGCAAATGTCAAACTAGGTTTTTCTTTGAAAATGAGTGTGATAGATGTAGCATCAAGGGGCAAAAAGAGTTATTATTCAAGCCTCCTTCTCAGCAAGAATTCTTTCTGAGCATTCAAGCACACCTCACCAGGTGCTTCCTGGTAAGTACCTCCATGGTTAACCTGCCTAGCACATAAGGAGAAGATCAGCATAGGTGATTGTTCACAGTAGCCATTTCTGACTTCATTGTAAAGGTAAGGAAACACTTCATAAACTGCCAAAGTAATTAAATTTGGTATACGATCTCAATCTACCATTTTCAGTGTTAGGAATTTACTTTTTACAAGGGAGAAACCATCTCTAAGTTTTCCCTGGAATTACACTCAACTGAATTACCATTTGCAGATAAGAATGCCCAGAGTGCCCACCAGTTCAGGTAGGGCTCCAAAACTTGCATTGGCCATAATTTAGATTTTGTACTGTATTACAGTACAGAATAATACAGTACAAAATCTGTGATACAAGGTAGTAAACCAAAGTCAAAGACTTCTTATTCAGCGGTGCTGACTGAGCTGGCAAATTGTATTTGGATCTTTGACGTCTTTGCAGGCTTCTAGAGATGATCCATTTCTGCACTACCTCTCAGTCAAGGTTATGATGTTCCTAATAGTAATACCCACTAAACTGATGATAAAAATAAATACTCACACTGGTCAGATGCAAATAAGAAACTCTAAATGAATATGATGCCTTAAAAAATGAAGCGATATAATACCCAAATAGAAACTTGGAGAAGCGTATGGATGACTAACTCAGTGTAAATTCTTCTGCCTCTTCACTCATCTTGTGCAGCCTTTGGTTCTTGTGTCACTCCTCCTGGTTTTTATGCGGGCGGGTGGTCAGTTACAGGTGCTCACACAGTCACATACTGTAACTTGTGCAGTAGTGCAAATGTTTGTAATCCAGCCATCATCTAATGATCAACCAAAGAAGTTTGTTGCTTTTCTCTGCCTGAACTTTACCTCTCTGTCTTATGACCTTTCTATGAAGCAAGTATTTTACCAAAGCAAGCTGTTTACCAAACTTTGAGTCTGAACTCATTGACAGCTTCAAATGTGATGTCATATGTAAGGCTGTTTGTTACTCAGAATTACTCAGGTGGCTCTTGCTCTTCATCTGGCTTTCAGTTTTGTCTTTAGCAGGACTACAGCATGTAACCTGGCTGTCAATGCATGGTTTGGATCGTGATTAAAGTTTACTTGTCACTTTCACTATTTTTCTAGCTGATGACATGTGCATAGCCTTTAGCTTATCCTTGATAGGAGGTTCAGATGAATCAGCTCTGATTTCTGCATGACTTGGTTGCTGTAACTAGTGTGTTCCCTGATGAATTAGGAAAGAAGCTGATTTTGATGCAGACTGTTCTCGGAGTGCTGCATTTTCTTAGCGTGGATATTCAGGACCTGCTTTTTTCGGAACTGTTACTTTTTCGCACCTTCCTGTTGTGCAAGGCGTAAAATCTTTGGTGATTTGCCAAGCATTAAGCATTAGATGTCCCAGATTGCCCCAGCCTGAAATGAATAATAAACTTATTCCTGCTCTTGAGAACTGTTCCTTTGCTTGCTTTGCTTTACGGCTGCTGAAAGCTAAGGGGACTAAGCAGGACTGTCTGCCTATTTAGGAAGTCAGAGATGTTAAAAATGTGGAATAATGCCAACATTCCAAGTGCATGAAGGTAGTTCTAGGGGATTTTGTTGTTTGGGGTTTTGTTTTGGAGGTTGTTTTTTTGTTGTTTTGGAGTTTTTTGGTTTTGGGGGGGGTTGTTTTTTTTTTTTTAGAAGCGTTAGGCAATGGAAGTAGAAACGTGGTGGTCTAGTGATAGCAACTGCATCCTTAAAAAGGCAACATAGGCTCTTGGTTTTCCTAGCATGATAGTGGCTAATAGCAGAAAGCATGGGCACCCTCATGGTCTCAGAAGTTACTGATGCACTGGAAAGATGCTCTGCACTTGTCATGACCACTCTGTCTTGATTTTTTTTATTTTTATTTTTTTTCCCCTTATTTGCCAGACTGTCACAAGCCAATGAAAAGAAGAATCGCTTTGTGGCCTGACTTTAGGTTAGCGCATTTAGGCTAGATCTAAAAATCTCTTCTACATCTGTCATGAGGCAAACACAGGTCACTTTTGCTCTTAAATCTTTCAATATTCAGTATTCAGAGGTTGATCTCTACAATCATTCCCTTACTTGGCATGTAAGAACTAGTTATTCTCGCTCTAGTCAAAGGTGGCCGTAGTTGCTCCCTCCAAGCTGGTTCGGGTCCCTGGCCTTGAAAGCAGAAAGCACCTTTACTGAACTGGCTCTCAGCACTGTGACAGGTTTCAAAGGAGCTTGAAGAAAGGGCAGGGGAGGCCATCACTGGCTTTAGCAGCATTAAGGCCATGCACAGGATTTTCTAGGCAGTAGTCTATCTGCAAGCAGCCAACTGCAAAATTCATTTTATTTATACAGCGTTACACAAAGTGAGCAATACACACAAGACACTTACTTATCTCCCATTCATTTATTCACATTTTCCATGGATTTTTGTACACTTCCTCAACGTATTAGAACTAACGAAAACATCATTACATGACGAGTTACGTGAAACTTCAGTATCCGCTGAAAAATTCAGAGCAATTTGAAATCTATTAACAATTAACAAATCGTCACATTCAGCATTTTCATTGGATTTATACTAGCTCATGCCACTTTATATTGTCTGATGTCAGTTAATTTCTGCACACAGGCACCAGCTACAAATTTTTTAGCAAATGCAAATAAGTTAAGGCATTGGAAAGAAAGTCTTTAAGGACATTTTAAATGTTACAGTGCTGCAAAGGGAGCTGAACTCAAGTTCTTAATAGTAAAGCGTACCTCCTAATTGGTTTATGTTCTGCAACATGTTCATTTGAACTGTAAATTTGATTTAATCTTTCATACACATCATCCAAAAGGAATTGTAAGAACACGCTATTGTGCTCCCGAATAGCTAATTTTAAGTACACGACAAAAAAAACATATAGCAAATTTGTAACACAAAATTCAAATCAACTGTAATAATCTCCCTTACAAACAATTGAAAGAGCAGAAATCTTGATTTTTCACTTTTGGGGAGGCAAGAAGGGAAGACTTCTAAGCAGATGAAACTTCAGAATTACAGTAGAAGGAAGAATGCATGATCCATAGGACACTCTCAATGCCTACGTACAGCTGAAACTGTGAAGGCATTAAATTAGGGATGAAACTTGCATGTTTAACATCAGGCATCTGATAGCCAGCTGTTAAATATAGTAGGTATCTACCAAGATACAGGAATACCTCACTAAGTTGGAATTCTGATAAAAATTCCTTCCTTGAACAGCATGTGCCACTTTGCTATGAAGGCATTAGTAACATGGATTTCTATGCTCTCCACTAAATTTTATCTCATTTTAGGCCTTTATTTTTAGGTAAGAATCTCTGGCCTTTCACAGTATTTATATATTTTAGTATTTCTTAACCAAAAAGTGAAAATGATCAAAAATTTGTTTTTATAACAGTACTGGAGAAGGGTTGTGGTTCATAACTGAACACCAAGTGAAAGTGTGTGACTGACTTTTCCTGCTTCATAGTCCAGATAATTATTGGGTCACTAGGAATGATGTCAATTAGAATCTCTAACTTGCAGTAAAACTCTTCCCTGTTCTTTTAGTGGCAGCCTTCCCCACATAAGATATTCTTAATCATATATTTATGCATACATTTGACATTCTAATTAACACAAGATGGACAAATAAAGTTCCATGTCCATGAGCTTTCAGAAGTAAGCAGACGCAAACTTAAGACCACCGATACAATCTGTGCAGACTTGCTCTTTGAGAGGACTGGGTAACAAATCCGCTTTACTACATCAGCCTTTCTGCGTGGACACACCTTTCAGACACCACAGTCAAAAGACAAAATGCGAAATTCTTTGAGCCCTTGGAAGTTAAACCTGAGCCTGTAGTAAACTTTCAGGCAATGTTCTGCTTTTCATTCATACACAATTAACACGCATGCCTTCAGCATTTGGACTCCAATTTAGGTATATAAGCAAGACTGTTTGTTGTTGTTGAAAAACACACATTATTTTGAGGAAAGTAATGTCACTTTTAATGGTTTAGTATTGAGCCAGATTCCCCTCCCTTAGAAAACAAAGAAAAAGGCACCAGTTTATATTCCAAATATTTGAAATGGTATCCGAGCTCCCTTTACATTTGAGTATTAAAAACGCAATTCCCGTGACCTCAGTTTAACTGAAATATGAGCAAAGGCTTTTGTTTTTTGAACTTTGGTCAAGAGAGCTATAGATCCTATAAAGTTTTTCCTCCTTTTGGTTAAGAGGGGGAAAAAAAAAGGCCATAATCAGAATTGTGCAGTGACTTAGGACTAAAGGCAGCTGTTTGTCCTGCCACACAGTGCAGTGGGGAGCCGGTAAGCTGTGCTGCAGCTTATCAAAGGGTGCTACTTCTTTGTTCCCACCCCCAGGATGCCACTACTGTGGATTTCCAGGTCCCCTCTGAGAATTGCATTGTGCTGCTTTTTTAAAGACTGGTTTGATTTTTTTTTTTTTTCCCCTCTGTGCTACATTAGCCAGAGGCAGGCTGGCATGTTTCTTCCCTCTCCCCAGAGCTAGTCAGCGTGACAGATACAAAAGCAGTTCAAGTTCAATATTAACATTCAGCTCTAGGATAGTTTTCAGAGCTGGAAGTGGAGCAGAAGAGCAATTATTAGAGGAGTTCCCAGCAAACAAGATTTGAGACAAAAAAAAAAAAGGATTAAATAGTTTGAGATGGAAACTGAAAACATGAATTCTGCCCTGTGAATTATTGCCATATGGCTGACTTTAAACACAGCTGAAAACTAAGTTATAGATTAACCCCGTGCTCCCTCCTTGTGACAGAAAGCTTGTCCTAAAGCTGTAAACTACTGCTTTACTTAATGTAACACAGTACAGCCCTGTACTTTTAGCATACAGCAAAAATAATTACTGACACACGCATCCATTTACACATGTACTCTTGGTAATGGCCAGAGGCAATATAAAGATATATAAAAATCCTGACATTTGTTTGTGAAAAGAGATATCCAGAAAAGTACTAGTGGCAAGACAAGTACAACATTTACAACTCTGCCTCTGTTGGGCTTCAGTTTTAGCCCAAGGGACTAGGGAAGAATGGCTCGGAGGGACCGTAATGGAAGTGCAACCCTTTGCCTCTGACTTGTCAGAAGTCAGCGAATGCCAGCTGTGGTTGTGGTCCAAGATAAACAGTCTTCCAGTTGTCTGCTTGTACTATTGCACATCATTAGCTTGTTGCTACAGTAAGAACAGAACTGACAGTTCTTCTCTAAGAAATACTACTGTCAACAAGACTACGCAAGCAAATTTTCTTTTAAATATCTGGAGAAGCAGTCTCTGAGTCCCAAAAGCACGAGTCCGTAAGAGTTAAAACACAGTACAATATATAGATCATTGTTGCTGGGATACACTGTTGTCACAGAGTTTGAAAAATCAGCCTCACCAGAATGATAGACCAATTAAAATTAAAAATCTGGAGTCCAGAAACAGTTTCAGGAGTTAAACTTCAACATCCTCCCTTCACAAAACCAGAGATTGTTGCATTGCACCACAGTCTGTGAGGAAGCTCTGGTACCATACTTTTGTACACTGATCTCAGTCCATTTGGTCAAACTGACCCCTGTTAAAGACATCTGCTTTAATTTAAATCAATGTGCTTTGTCCAGAAGAGGTCCTGCATTTAGATACTGAAAAATGAGGGAGCACAGTCCAACACTTGTGTTCTATTAAAGCTTTTATTAGCTAGTTTAGCTTTTCCTCACAGATTTTTTCCAGAATTCCGACAACAGTTCTTAATATCAGCGTAAAGAGTTAAGTGTTCAAGTGAAGTTATGGAAGAGAAAAAAAAGAGCAGCAGCAGTTTGGCAATAACTCCTCAAATCAGTAACTGCAACTTATTTAGGCCTCCTTTTTCTCCAGCAAGATTTTGTGCAACTCATCTGCATCTTCACTTGTTTTCACCCTTATTAACATAGTGACAGGAACAGCTGGATTCTTCTCATCAATTAGTGGATTAGGAACACAAACTATAAGAACATTATTTTTTCCGGTTCTTGTACATGGCATCTTAGGTGGAATTAGAACATTCAACAGTATGTTTCCTGCATACAAGGAGAAAAAAAGAAAATTACAATTAGCAATTTTTTAGCTTTTACTGCAATACAAATGTTAGTATACTTCTTAAGTAGGGATTTAAGTTTGTGGTTGGAAGGAAGGAAATTCCCAAGTGTCATGTATACTCGTCTTATCCTTCGCTAAGCATCTGCTCATGGCCACTCTTCTCACAGATTTCTTTCCTCCTTAGGAATGGGGAAATCTCTGAAAATGCTGTGTTCTCCTTTTTTAAAGGGAGGAATCTGAAGAATATCAAATGATAGTGGAGACACGCAGGAAAAAGTGCAGGGGACAGGGGAGAGGCAGCAAATGAGGAACCCAAGTCACAGTGTGTAGTTTATACTTATGCACGTCTCTCATTCTGACCACCGAGGACAGTTGATAAGCAGAAGCAGTAAGTTGCTTTAACACACGAACGGACATGTTAGTCTAAAACTGGACAAAACTACGGTAGTGTAAGTATTTTGTATCCTCAAATCATACAACACATCTGATGTGGTCCACCACCGGGTTACTAAGAGCAGCTCTATGTCAATTTGTTAAACGATGTAGTGAGTATGAGAGCTGCAGTATTAGTAGTCTATGAAAACAGTTGCAAACAAACTCAAATCTGCTTCCACGGAAGATGCACACGTTTTGTAAACCTGGTAAATAGTTCAGAACACGGTAGTAGTATTTAGGGAAAAGTCAGTCTTCGCCTTCCTTTCCAGTTCAGTTTTTCAACACAGTGAGGTTTTAGGAAAGGATTATAGCACTGTGTGAAGACAGCAAAAAGGAAAGTGTGCATCACTATGACTGCAGCATCTTCTAGAAACCAATACTTGGAAACACCAAGCTGAAATGTCTTAGTGTATGAGCTGAAGGAAAAGGACAAATTTCCTAACACTTCACCTCAGATGAAGGTAGAGGCAATGTAAATCAACATCATGAAAATGAGGAACGGCTGAGTGAAAAAGAAATAAAACAAAACCTCCAGACTCGTGTCAAGAGTAGGCAACTTGGAGAAATCAAGTTTATCTATCTGCTCTATTCAACACATTCAAATCCCCTAAGAAAGGCCAAAAGCACTGACAACTCTGCCATACATCTACCTTCAGTTTTATTGCTAAGAACTGCCCTTTATCTGGCAAACCTTGTCCCTACTGAAGGAAGTCAATGATTCGGAAGTGACTTAATTTAACGCAGGAGGTCCTAGTCTCACGAGGGATTTGAAAACTGCCCCTCCTAGTGGGCCTGCGGAGATGTCATACAGACCTGCTGGAGTGCATTACAAACTGAACATGAGGCAAGATTCACCAATGGCCTACAGTGCAGCAATGGCTTCAGTCCTTAGGTCTTCTATAAGCAGACTACTTATTCTATTTTATGGATGTTGTCAAGTGCTTGTGAACCCCACATGCAAGTTTGTTGACATTAGGTACTGAAGTGAAGCAAAGTTTCTCAACAATGAATATCAAAAAATTGATTTGCACAGTCTGAGCAGGTAAACGCTCTTCAGCCAGAACTTTACATCCATCTCAAAAACTTAATACCTCAAGTCCCACTAACTTCTACAAGCAAAGTTAACAGTTGGGGTTCTTTCTCTTTAATTAGCTTTGCGTGTTAACATCCATCTCAAAAGATATCCCGAGGAACTAACACACTACAGGTTGCTTTAATTCTGTAGTCAACCTACCACTTGTGATCCAACTGAAGTCAGCTAAGACACCGTTCAACAGTCAGGCTTCAGCACGTCTTTTAAGAGCAAGGCACACAGCTAAATCCCGCACGCCTGATCCAGCCAGTGCTCCTCTTTACCCCCAAGTCCAACAGATGCCTGTTTGCCTACATGGCCAGCTATTTACATGTTCAGGATGAATTATAGACAAATGACAGCTGGCCTGAAACAGCACAAAATTGTTCCTCTTCATCCATCACACCTGATAGATGTATACACTTCACTGTGGAGCTTAAGCCACGCTTCAAAGCCACTCAACATGTCAGGGATAGGGAAAAGCTACCTTGCACTGCTTCACATGCAAGTATTTGCTAACAGGCCTTAGAGGCATCCCCATTGCTTGTTCAATACTTGAAATTATTTTTAAAAGCAGAAAGGTTTTCAACTAATCCTATCTGTTATGCTGTGTAACAAAAAAATATCCTAATGCTTAGCAGAGAATTTCACATCAAGACTTGCTACTAGAAGAAATTTACTCACCTAAATTGGTATCTGCTCGAACTAGGAGTTGAGTTTTTTCATTTCCTGCTGGTTTTAAGTGTAATGTTCCTACTCCTTTTTCTTTAAATTCATTATCCTTTTTGTAGAACAGTTTGCATCTGTGCAAAAAAAAACACACAGAAAACCAAACAACTTTCTTTGTGCAGCTACGTAAAGATTAAGTATCTCCCAAATACAGACACAAAGATGTATACATCTGACTCACAGTAAGCCGATGATAGTTTAACAATAATCAGAAGCTAACATGCTTTGAGTAGCAAAAATCTTAATTCTTTTTGACCTTTTTTCGTGCGCTTACAGATAGTACTTCCAGCTCAAAAAGAGGAAGTTAATTATTTCTTTCGGTATTGAAATGACAAAATATATCACCTTCAGGGAAAAAGAAAGAGCACAGCAACCTGTACTCAGGGCATATAAGGAGTAATAACTGTAAGCTACTGTTTAAAAACACTTAACGACAAAACTGTTAAGAAATTGCTGTTATTCTATAGTTATAACAGAGCTTTTATGTTAAACTTTAAAACATTTTTAAAGCGCAGTTCTAATAAACCTAATGCCATTCTTCAGGAATTAGCACATACCTTCTCTCAGATAAAGCAAATTTCTTTTCATAGAAAGACAAATTCTGTGCTAAGGTTAAATAGATGTGCTATTAGTTGTACTACTGAACACGCTTTGAAAAACTGCTTCTGGTAGAGCTGGTCTGATTTTGAACTTAAAAGTACAAGTTGTTCACTCCTTCACAGAACAATCAGCATTTCCCAACTGAAGACCCTTATTTTAGCTGACCACCTGAATGATTTTTCAGAATTGCAGTATGTTATTTCTGTGGTACAAGTCCTACAATTTAAACTTTAAAAAAATTGAAGGCAGAAAGATCTTAATTTGTAAAAAAAAAAAAAATTATCATGAGTAGAACAAAAACTACCTGTTAGTGCTGTGTCCAATTCACACAAGAATTTCAGTAGTAACTTACCCATTTTTGTCCATAATTAACTTTTTAAAAAGTGTAACTTCATACTCTACATGGCTTCCTAAACAGCTTTATTAACTAGGGAGTTAAGAACATATACATCATTAATTATGCACTACAGTGATGAATAGCAGCAATATACAGGTAAGAATTTTGTTCTCCAAGTTATAATTCCATTCACTATTCCAAGTTAAAATCACTTACTTCTTTGAGTAGAAAGCATCATCCTCTTTTATTTCATTAACGATGACTTTTGGTGGCTCTTCCTCCTCCTCTTCTCCTTTAAATAAAAAGTTATAATATTTTTAAGTTGTGAACATATAATCTGGAAGGTATTTTTGGCACTGTATTAGTACTAACTTATGCACGCCATATTTGACACACCCATGTGGCCTGTCAATGACTGCCAAAATAAGTTTAAGTCAACGTGAGCTCTGAAGCAGCTTCAGCTACCTAAAAGATGTCTGTCTGTCTTTCATTTGGCCACACCCCTCAAGCAACTTTATTCTCATCTTCAGCTTAAATGGGATGAAAATACCTAACCCCTTCTAAACAAGCTTAGTATATCAAACTTAAGTCAAAACCTTCTGTCAGCAGGAAAACAATTATAGTATTTCAAACGGTCTCCAAAAATGGGTCCAAGTAAAGCATAATAACTACTTCCAACAGCCAGGTTTAACTCAGGGGAAGGGAATTAGTTGTAGGAATGACAGCCAAGACAGTGGCAGGATTATGCCTTTCCAGTCCCTCAACTGCTAGTATTTCTATCAGCTTCCTGTACCCAGCTTATGTAAATAGCAGAGCAAAACTGTCAGGTAGTATGTAACTTCATTGGTCTTACAGTTTATTAAGTAAGATGTATGAAACTGTTCTATATCTCTGTGCATTCTACTGAGGGGATCTCTTGATAAATCTATTGGGAAAAGCAGCAGGATTGAAATGTCCTGCAGGCTCAAAGATGAACATACCAGTTGCTTTGAATGTCATATTTCAAGTCTGGTATTCAGCTAAAGAACTATATTCTACTACAGAAAGTATAAATCGGACAGAAATACAAAGGTTTTGATAACCATGTACTTTCAGTGTTACTTAAAACAGTACGCAAGACCGAGAGATTTCCAGATTAGTGGTACAGTTTTGCACTTTCAAATTCAAGAACAATTAAAATCTAATTCACCTCAGTATTATTTCATCTTTGCAGTAGTCTTAAGTCATATATATTCACAGCTTACCACTAAAATCATAATTTAAAAAATAGTTTACCTTTATCATCGCTATTGCCACTTTCTGTCTGAGCTTCCAATACACTGGTAGATACTGCAGTAGCAGACTTAGCTTGGTTTGTGTCTTTTCCAAATAAACCTGAACTCCCAGGAGAAAATGAGAAACTACTAAGCGTTCCTGAACCAAGGGAACCCAAAAGAGAACTGTTGACACTCTTGCCAAAATTAAATGAAACTGCTGATGTAGCTCCTAATGATGGGTCTTTTTTTTCTGATGCGGCTTCAGGCTTTTTGTCCGAGGTATCCTCAGTTTTGTTGTTACACAAAAAAGCTGATCCTTGCTGTAGCTTTGTATTCCCAAATGCAGAAACAGACTCAGAGGCAGGTGTCGTCTTGCTTTCGTTTTCAGAGCCACTATCACTACTGCTTCCGTGCTGCTGTTCAATATTGGCTAGATACTTCTCATAGTCTCTAAAGATCGGTGTCAGGTCACACAGTGGGTTTGTGTTTACGTGCTTAACTATCCAGTCACGAACAGAACAGTTTAGAGCTGCTAACTGTTTGTGGTAAACACTAGAGCTATAAACTTTACTCTGAGTGTAGCCAGATGAGGATGGCTGACTGCCACCATTAGTTTTTGGGCTTGCAGCCTTTTTCTCAGTAAATGCAGCAGGAGTTGGACCATTTGACATTATGGATCCTATTAGGAAAAAAAAAAAGCAAACAACACATGCTTTAGAATATTTTTTTCCCAGAAAGCAGAGTACTCCTAAAAGCCTAATATTCTTGATATTTATCAAATCATTCCTTCTTGCTCAGTTACATACCTTCTCTTGGATCACAACACTGTGTACCAGGTACTGTGATACAAGTAAGTAGTCAATGATGTGAAACAGGCCTAAGCTTGCTAAGTTTAGAAAAGCAAGTTAGTTCAAGGATAGACAAAACAGATGGGGTATACACTTATATTTAAAAAAAAAAAAATATTCAAAGAAATCTTGTACAGAATAACATAAAAAAAACCAAAACTTTAAAAAGGTCTGACTTCACCAAAACCTCCAAAATCTTTATTCAAACTTTACCAAGCTGTAACAGTTAACACAAAATATTCAGTCATCTCTTGCTACTTGTGTTTTAAAAAGCTCTGAACACACTAGTCCATGATTTTGCATGTTTTGGAATGGTTTCCGTACAAAAAAACATAATAAGGAAGTTAAGAATACCTTCATTAAATATTTAAGGTTCTCCTAATTTAGTTAAACTCACTGAATTCTAAGTTACTCTGAATTTCAGACTCCACCATTTCTGTTCTGACCCTAAAACACTGTGGCATGGTTAACATTTCCACATCTCCAATATAAAGAGGTAGAATTAATATTTCTCAGGGACTACTACAGCACGGGACTAGAGTTAGACTTGCCAGAATATTTCAAGTGTGTTACAACATAGGTATAAATGTAAGAGAGAAAATTGTAGTAAGACTGTTTGCAACATAAGACGCACATGGAAAAAAGGTTAAGACTTCAGCTATGCAGCATATCCTTACAAAGAACTGCAAAAAATACAGAATCAAGACCTTAAAAAAACCCCAACAAAATCACACAAAGAAATGGCAGTCCTAGTAAATGGATATTTTCCATTAGCTTTTGCGTTTTTTTTTTTTATTAAACTCAGTGAACTGAGACAGTTATTTAACTGGAACATATCTGCTGATTTATACTATTCAGAGAATGTCTTATGCCAACGTCTTCCATTCCCATTTGTGCCTATAAAGCTTTTACCTGTAGTATGAGATCAAATCTGAATTTAGTTTCCACCTCTTAAAACTCCTTGCAGTTGATAACTTGTCTCTCCAGCAGCCTAAAATCTTTTTACATGAAGAGAAGTAGTCTCAAACCTTAAAAGTTAACAACAGCGGCTTCTGAATATGTTTTTTTCACTATTAAAATAACCGTACAGATTTTATGGCTGAATTTGTTCATAAATACATATGCTTATTTAAAACTTACCAAACGCTGATTGTGTTTCGGAGGTGGTCTTTAAACTGCTGAAAGGCGTGCCAGAGACACTACTACTTCCATTAGACAGCCCTTCTAAAGGCTTTATGCCTGCACCGTTACCAAATCCACTGAAGCCACCTCCTCCTTTTCCAGAAGGCAATATAAAGCCTTTAAATCCTTTAAAAGCTCCTCCACTTTCAGACTGAGGGGAAAAAAAAAAAAAAAGACAAAAAAACCCAGTTACATACATCTCCTCGAGAAAAATCCTATCCCTGCTTGATATTCCATTTATTCTACCCTGGTTCAGTGTGTCATTTCATGCATTATTCTAAGTCAGCTATGTAAACAAAGTTAATAGCTTCCTTATGACACATATTGCTACTATTTTTAAAGGACTCAGATGTCTGGTATGAAAATAAACTAGATCTAGGAAGTAGATACATAAAAGTTGTTCAGTGCAGCGGATGTGTTTGACTACCTATTTAGACATTCATAGCATCTTATTTTCTTTAAATAATTACATAGCAATATACAATTGCAGGCTTATTTTCAGCAACTTTTAGCATTTACAACCGCAGTTAAGGAGTCCAACGCTTCAAGCCACAAGCCACTCACCAAAACAACATACTTTGTAGTCACCTACGTAACATAACAGCATACTTTTTAGGCACCTGTGTAACATTTACACAGCGATTTACCCAAAATACTCCAACGTGACTGCTGAGAGAAGTAAAGATAGACTGTACTTGATAAGATAATCTGTATGCTTTCTGCAGCCCTCTCATTACCGCGTTCTGAACGTTATCTTTACAATCATATTATTTTATGGTCTAGGTTCTCATATGTTTTTACAAGATATAGTGCGATTAAGACACAAATACGCACTGCCACTTTTAAGTACTACGCAGACTACTTCTTTTGAGATAATGAGCACTTATTACTGGAAGTGGACTTTCAGTGTCTCTGGAAAGCCATCAGAGGTAAAGGAGAATTGTTTCTGAGTTTCATCTGCTTTTGCCACTTAAGAAACAGCAAAGACTTAACTATTTTAGGTTCTGTTCCAGTATCTGGCCTTGTGGGTACGGATTATTTGTTTCCCGCTGTGCTTTAGCTTTTCTAGCGCAGCCCTCTGTTCTGCATTTCAAGGTAGCTATTTTTATTCTGTCTCTGATCAGGCCTACCAACCTCTCTCTGGACGTTGAAGCTAAACTGTAATCTTTCTCTTTGCAACATCCTGCTTGCTCCATTTAGGAATGCCAGTAAATTTCAAGTTTACCTTTTTATAAATATTTTAAAGGTTTCTTATGCAACCTCAGCTGTCCTGGCATCTCTTCTGCTTTTTAGACTTTGCCCAGCCTCTCCTAGCTTTTCTTCCAGCTTTGACCTCTTACAGCTGCCTCCCAGCCTCCTGACTATTTCTTCTACAATCATCTGGTTCCCCTTCTCAGCCAGTTTTGATTTTCCTGTTCCATTTGCCCTGAATTCCGCCTGTTCAAGTTGGGGTTTATTTCTTGCATCACCACTTTGCAGTACAATTCTTTAATTTACTGCATCCTCTAGCACATTCGTGGCTAAAACTACTAAAGGCAAAAGTGGGATAAGACAGCTTCCTAATTTATGTTACTTGGACAGGAAAAGGAAAGACCAAAAGCACAGAAGAAAATAATCTAGCCCCTAATTGTGCCTAGTCCCATTCACTCTAAAGCCAACTCGAGTGCTAGGTAAAGTTTCTGTCCTATTTCTAGCAAGGGACATGCCCTGGTGAAAGGAAGTTTCACGTAAGGATACGAACAACAAAGCATCTGCCAGAGATTTTTTGAAAGGACTACCATTTGGTTGCACTGGGTTAATACTTTCACTGGGACTAAACAGGTAACATGGGCCAATTTCCTTCCCATTTTCAATTTGTTATTGAGAAGAGTAGGTGGCACTAAAGCTCTTCCCTGGGGGAAGGGGAAGAATGGGGAGGGAAGTAGCAGCATACTTAACAGTTTAGTGTTTTGGCTTTTACTTATTTAGCTTCCAAGACATGCCCCAGCCCTCCAGTATGGGTAACTAGTAACTTTCAATTTCCAGGCTTTCATCTCTGCAAAGAATGAAATGCGGCAGTTTTAATGCTATTTTACCCATCTGTAGATGACATTCTGTCTGAAACACTCTCCTTTTATACTTCAAAAATTCACAGCTCTCTTCACCCAGTCAACATTAGTATTACCCATTTTTCATTCTAGCCTTATTCTTGCTGTGGAACATTAAGCAAAAATTGATTTGCATGTACGAGCTGACTAGCTGCATATACTTTCTAAAAAACAGCTTTATACATCATTCCTACAAGGCCAAAAAAGTAAAAACCTGAGCACAGATGTCATGTTTTGCAACCGAGTCAAACTACAACACTAATGGTCAGTGATAACATTACCTCAGATCCAACATTACGACGCTTTGCCTTCTTAATAGCTCTGTTCTTCAGGACTTCTTCGCTAGCTACTGAGAATGTTCCCACCTTTAAGAGGAAGTTACGGAATCAATAGTGAAATTTTTCAAATGCATAAAGTCATTGTAATCTGTAGAGATGGCTGAGATCAGTTTCTGACCAGAACTGTAACCCTGCTCCCTTACAAATAAGTAAGAAAAAAAAAAACAAAACACCAAACCAAACACGAAAACAACCCCAGAAAATCTAGTACTGTGATTACCTTGCCAGCTACCTGGACATTAGTTGATACTTTCAAAACTCTGTCTTTCTTGTTCTGCATTACATTTCCCTTTGCACAAGCTCAATTTTATTAAAACAAGTAATTCAAGATTTTTTTATTTTTTTTTAAACAAAGCCATAGGAGAACTTTGCTGAAAGTAATCTGTTAGTATTGCACTGTTACAAACAATTTTCAGTTTCAAGAAGGTATATTGAGATGTATGCTGTAGGTCAATCACCTGCAGTCTGCTCTAGTCAAAAGTATTAGCAAAGACAGCTAATGACAAATTACTACCCCATAATAAATAAGGAAATATAATTTTCTTATATTCAAGCTTCTGGAAGAATACTGTCAGTTTTCTTTCTAACATTTTACAGGCCTTAACATTTAACACTTTTATTAGCAGAGAAGCTAGCACAGTTTGTTTAGGTAATACATGAGCCCTAAATATGAGACACTAAACATGAAAATATCTTTTTTTTTTTTTTAATCAGATGAAAAGCATCATTTGACTGTTTGCTTAATTCCTCTGGCTGTGTAGGGACATTCAGCTAAGCACTCCAAATTAACATATTTCTGAAATTAACTATTACTGATCTTTAAAAAGAAGAGACATGAGACATGAAAAAAATCTTAAGAAATCAAAACCACCTTTCTCACCTCCTCAGCTTCATCCTCCTGATCCCAGTTTCTGTCAGTCAGTTCCTTCTCTGCAATTCTCTTTGCCATTTTTCCACAGCTGTGCAGAAAAAAAATAATAATGCATAGAATAAATTGCACAGAAATTAAATGCTAAGCAACAGTGATCTTTAATTTGTATTACTTAGAACAAATAACAGGAATTCGAGTTAATACAGGTCAAAATTAGAATGACAGTTGAAAACCAGGTGCTGTCAAGTTTTGTTGCCACAACGGCGTTTGAGGTTAAACTTGTGCTGATAAATCCGTATTTGATCTTAAATTTAAGCAACAAGACAGAATGAAGACAATGTCTTCCTACAAAAAATCGGATCAGAATATTAATAATTAGAAATTTGAAAAATTCTGTTACAAATAAATTGGATTGGTTTCCCTCCAAAGGACACAAAGAGTATCACGAATTTTAGAGTGACTACTCTGAGCATCCAAGCATCATTTTGCTAGTTATCACTGCAAAGTAAAGGAAAAACAACTTTGGAGAAGGAATGCATGTAACAGTTCTGAGTTCTATTTTACAAAAGTATAACTTAGCAGGTGTGTACAAAGTATCATAGCTGGATGCATTGGTTTTGTATCTGAAATATTTGGCAAGCAATCACGTAACTCAAATTTTATATGAAGAAAAGCTTTTTTTTTTTTTATTATATCATCTTACACTAAAAATGAAAACTTTTCTTTCAAAAGATGTAGTTTTGTAGTAATTTAAGTCTCAAGTGAGCACAGAAATTAACTCTTAAAAAAATCTTCTTAGGTTTGTGATTAAGACCTGGACAGATAAAATAAAACATCCACAAACAGCTGAATTTCAGAGCCAAAAATGATAATAGTACATAGTAACAGAACACCTTGTTTAGCCAGTAAGATATTTTTTGAACAGAACAGTATATCCAGCTGCACAGCAGTCTTATAGAGATCACACATCAAACTCATGAATTCTGGTCTGACACACCCCACAAATAAGGTTAAGCTATTAGGATCTTTTGGAACTACGGTGACAAAAGACTGTTGTGTAAACAATTCAAAACGCCCTAATGCACACCATCTTGAAAGTAGAGGTCCAATCAAGCCCTGCTTGATTCTCTACAGACTGGGGAACTAATCATATCTAACTCATTGAAAGAAAACAAACAAAAAACCCCAAACATACTAAAAACTCCACCGAAGAAAAGCAAAGTCCCATTTCCCACAAGGGTACACAAACACTTGCAAACAGAGGAAGACTGCATTTCTGTGACAACAGCCAGAGCTCAAAGGCTAGTAAGACCCTGGAATTATACCATGAGATTCCACAGAAGATTCAATTACCGCTCTTAAACCAGCCACTGAAGCATGACAAGCACATTAACCAGAAAACCTGTTCTCCACTAGTAGTAGTGGAGTGAATCTACTGGCCTTGGCTCCAGGTTCTTTGCACCTACCTGTGTTTGCTTCCTCTACATCACTACTGACAACAGGCGGAGACTACAGAATCTAGAATCTGTGACGTCAGAAGCAAGAGAATCCTAGGTAAGTTTTCTAACCTCTGAAACACGAAGCAACACAAAAATACCTCTACCTGATATTCACAGCTTTCAAAAAGTTGTAGTAGCAAATATTCTGAACAGGTTGAGATAGTATTCTGAGAAACAGTGCTTTTTATTTAAAAAACACAGCCTCACAATATAGATGTCTGAACATCTACAATCCACCCAGTAACAACAGCTGCCCTACTTAATGCAGCAGTTTGAGAACAAGACAATTTAACATTTGTATTTCACCATATCACCCATCTAACATAAGCCTACAAAACTCGCACCGTTGGAGTGCCCGACCTACAAACAGACGGCGACAGAAGTCCCCGCTCTCATCACGCTTGCCAGAAGGGCAGACGAGCGGCGCGGTGACCCATGCCTGGCGCTGCAGACGCTTTCCCGTCCCGGGCTATGTTACAGAGCACCAACTGCCCGCGGTATGTTCGGGGGTGCGCAAAAGGCGGCGGAATCCGGGCTGCCGCCTGGCAGCTGCGCCGCCGCTCTCCTTTTCCGAGGAGATCTTCGGTTCCGGCGCAGGCTCTCTGGGTCTAACGCTTCGAGCGCCGCTTCCTTCCTTTCCGAAGGCCTAGCTGCAGTCCCCTGTAACACCCCGAGTTCCTCCCTCCCGCCCTACGCACGCCTTCTGCGCCTTTTCAACCACTGGATGTACTTCTGTCCCCCCGGCCCCGGGGCAGCTCGCCAAAATGCGGTCGCCCTGCCTGTACCGCGTACCAGGCCTGACGGAGCCGGGAGGCTCCATGAGTAAACGCTCTTCCCGCTCGGCATTCCTCTGGCTTCCAGTCGTTCCGTTTGAGACCGAAGGGTGACACTTGCAGACAGATCAACCCTTCTTCTCATCCTCATTTAGAAATCCACCCGCTTTCTGGAGCGAAGGCGATGCCAGCGCCCGGCCCGCGCCCGGACGGGGAGGCCTGCGGGGAGACGGTGGGATGGGCGCACGGGCAGGCGCCCCGGGGAGGCACCAATTCCCCGGGAAAAGAGAACGATCTCCCTCTAGAGACGCCGGCACGGCCTCCTGCCCGCCCGTCCGTCCGTCCTGAAGCACCCCACCTGGGCCGACTGCCGGCCTCAGCCCTGCCGCGCGGCGTGTCCCATCCCGTTTCCCTGGCTCAAGTAAAGGGCACCAGGGCGGCCGATCCCGGGAACGGCGCCGGGAGAACGCAGAGAGGAGGAGAGAGCTGGCACTTACCCCCACGGGGCGTCCCCTCGCCGGCGCGGGACGACAGAATCGGGCGGGCAGGCGGCCGGCTCT
>VWZK01002425.1:0-29631 GCA_013396935.1 Baryphthengus martii | reverse complement strand
TCCTCTTCCGTCTGCCATGTATAGTGTACGGCATTCGTCACGCTGTATATACACAGAAAATTCACAGAATTTATAATTTATTGAACCCACCCCCCTTATAGTGATTGGTTAGTAATGTCTATACAATTATAATAATGCTGACTACATACTTCTACCCATGCTCAGGGGAAGAGTCTTCACCTGGGTGGGGGTCTTTTTGATCTATGGCTGTGATTTTTAGTATTATAATGAAGGTTGTTCAGCTGAAGTTTATACAAGCCTTAACTTCTCCTGCCATGTTGGCAGTGTGCACCTGATTAACATCTTCAAGGCCTAGTGGCTCTGGGATGTTCCTGCTAAAAGACAACATGTAGGAACTCAGCTCATTTAAAATGGCCATATAAGGCATAATGGAATTATTTTCTCATCAGTTGTTGTCACGGGCCTTGAGCATCAGCTGCTGTCTTACAGTGATGTGTGGAAATAAACTTCAAACTCGTAAAGAGTTTAAAGCAGGTATGTTTATTACGGCACTGGATGCAAGGGGGATTGCTCCACCTAACTTGCATACCAGGGACTAAAACTTGCTAGCTATTATGGTCACAAAACATGCATATTCATTATATTCCTCGAAACTCTTTNATACTCATTATATTCCTCGAAACTCTTTAGAATATTCAGTAGATAGTTTACATATTGTCCCGCCTCCCCGCGCACATGCCGTGTAACGCTTCAGTGGTCGCTGGGTCCCCTCTGGTGGTCGTTGGATGAAGGCAGATAGTCTTCCTTGTGAAGGCCTGAAGTCTTCCTCACCAGTAAACTTTTGACCTTTGCTGAATAAAGCAGCTTGAAGTAGTCCAATTCGGGCTTTGTTATCTTCAAGGCCGTTCTGCTCAATATGGTCTACCGGTTTTGTTGTTACAAAGCAGCTGGACTTGAGGGAGGGAGTAGTCAAAAGGAAGGGAGTGAAGCTAAAGGAGGGGGTTCAATTGAGAGAAGGGAGAGAAGGGACAAGGAGGGGAGGTGAAGCAGTGAAGCTAAAGGAGGGGGGTGCAACTAAGTAAATTCCTATTATACATTTCCTGCTGTCCGCATTCCTAAACCTTGTTTTGTTAACCTTCCCTTATCTTTACAGGGATGCTGTACAAGTCGGCCTGTGCTTTTGCTGCTTCCTTACTTTCAAGGCCCTGCCTGGGTGATTGTTGTCTCTAGCTCACACTCATCAATAATCCCAGTTTCTTCTTTACATGGCTTGTGACAGTGACTACATTTCAAGAATTTATTAAATAACTATTGTGTTATAGCAGGCATCACATCTTAAGTGCTAGCTTATAGGTAAAACTTACGATGCTACACTTGCAGGCTGAAATACCTTGACGTAATTAAAAAGAAAAAGTAAGAAATTATTTGTTGTAGAGAACTTGTTCTTCTAAAGCATATAAATTCATTAAATGGCAGGAAAAATAAAAACCCTTTAGCAGTAGATAAGAGGCACTGGTATTTATCATATCTGGAACCTTCAGACTCCTGAAGCATAGACCTACTCCTCGGTTGTCTTACATAGTTTTAACCTTCAAACAATATATTTTCACCATATGCTTTTCTTCTTTATAAAATGTAAAAATATTTTGAACCATCTTCAGGTATGTAATAATTTGGAAAATTCATTTTACCTGCCCTCGTGGGATTTCACGTACACTATTTTAAAATGGGTCTTACTGCATAATGATGGCATAAACCAATGTTAATGCCTTAGATTGAAAATTAAATGTTTCCCAAGTATCTTGTATTGCTTACCATCAAAAATAGAACTGTCACAGTGCCTTTAAAATTTTTCTAAATGGTGGTTTAGATCCCATTTATGTTTAGATCCCATCAGTGACTCCATGTTTCCTTTAATGTTTTATGTTCCAGGAACATAAAAAAACCCCAAACATTTTCGTTTAGACTTTGGTTTCATTGTCTGTCTGGCAGCCCTTTTGAAAAGTTCTCTTTTGCTTAAAAAATAAAATCCTTGAAATATCCCTATTACCTGTGGTAAACATCCCACCTGTACTTGCTCTCCTGCAGGCTCCTAAGAGTTTAAGGTTATCCTTTCCGAGAGTTTTGGTACATTCTAGTTTGCCCCTTCATAGTTGCAGTAATGGTCAAAGATGCAGAGACTTTCTAAAAGAACTGTGAACTTTGCTCTTTGCTCTTTGCTTCTGTTAGCACAAGCAATGCACAAGACTGTTACTAACAAACGCTGTGACCCTATTGGCCAATCACACCAGAAGATTTATAGATTTTGCAGTCTGTGTTCCTGGACTTTTCTGTCTAAACCACAGATGTTTCTCCCTGAATTTTTTATCCTTTGGCTTGTTTAGTCCCCAGGCCTCAGAGTTGCTTCCTTCTGCGGGCAAGTTCTCTTTGAGTTCCTGCTTAGAGAGCTTTATTCTCTGTAATTTTTTTAAAACTGCCTTGGTCCTAGTATTTCCTGCTTGCTTTCCACTCGATCTCATTGAAATGTGATAAGAATGCCTTTCATTCTGGTTCTGTCTACTCCTGCATTCAGCTGTTGCCTGACCTCTGGGTTGCTGGGAGCTGTTAATGGCTGCTCTAGTCGTACCCCTCCCAGGATCCTTACACTCTGCAGAGAAGAGAGTTCTTCAAGGGCGGGCAGAGAGCTATAGGACAACGAGTAGATAACCCTAATCAAGTATGATTTGCATAAACATGCAGAAACATTCCATCAGTTCTGATCCAATGACCAATTCTGTCCTTCCTAAAGAATACACAGTTTTCAATTGTCCTTCCTGGTAGCTATATTGAGGCTCGGTTGTAATACAAAAAAAAGAAAGGTGTCTGTGGGTGAGGTCAGTACTATTTGCCAGACATTTTGCATTATCTGTGTTCCAAAATGCTGATATGAGAATGAAACTGTAGAGAGAGACGATAAAGCAGTCAGTGAAGCAAAGTTTTGTCTGTGGACGCCAGCAGACAGGCATAGCTGCAGGAATATCAAAGCAAAGAGCCTCAGGCATTCAGAGAATGCTGCAGTTTTAACTAGACTTAATCTGTCCTGTCTTCAGCAGGTCCCATTGTTTCCCCATTCTGTCTTTCATAGTCTCTTCGGCTCACTTTCCTTCAGCTCCTGTCCCTTTAATTTTTCCTGTGCCATGCCCCCTCACATAGTCACTATTGACTTTTTTTTTCCGCTTGATTGTCTCACTCCTTCCACATAAAACCGTTATGCTTTTTCTCTGTTCCTTTGGTTTAGACTCCATTTCTCTATCCTGTGCTTTTCAGAAGCACGCTGCTTGCAAAACTGTGTAGGGTTAGTATTTCTTGTTTGAGCAGCACCTGCCACACAGAGGACCCCCGTTCTTGGTTGAGTTTCAAAGACAAACATAAAAGTGACTACAAAGAAGATGTTGCAAAACACCGTTTAAAGGAGTTTAGTTAAAAAGGAAGTTTTAGAATGCATTTTCCTGAGGTCTTTATGATGGTCATGGTAGAATAGGATGATCTTTTATGTCATCTCGACATAAAGACAGAGCTTCAGCTTGGTGAAAGACTAGTCAGTTAGCATTGAACACTCAGAAATAAGTCGTTCAGAAGAAGTGCAATTGGCCAGTGAAAATTCCTTCTAGTGGAAGGCAGTGACTTAGCCAATGCAACTGAAAAAAAAGTTTTAAGAATGAGTACATAAGTTCATAAATCCCAGAAAGAAAATGAAAAATGTATTGCCTCAGAAATAAAAGGAACAGACTCTCCACAAATGCAAAATACGGACTGACTGGTACAACAGAAGCAGGCTGTGGAGACCTGGGGGTTTATAGCAGACTACAAGCACTGTCCAAAGGGGAACTAAGTCTTGGAAGTTTACTAATGAGTAGAATCAAATAATTACAAGTCCTTAGGTCATGCGCTTTGTCATATTTGAGCACTAAGATTTCAGATGGATGCAAAATATCCACGTGGCATTCATAAAACAGTATAACAGTGAAGAACAGATGACCAATGAAGCAAAGTCAAAATAATTGTCTGCCTGATGAAGAAAAGTAAGGATTTAGGGAACAGAGGATGATTCGTCCTCTAATATGTATCTAATATGTATCAGGTTGTTAGAAAAATAATAAAACCTCCTTTATGTCAATTGAAGGAATGCGTAAGTAGTAATAGATTTTGTTTAAAGCCAGTGAAAATAGAAGTTGACGTAAGAAATTCTGGAAGAACAATTAAATATTGTTACAGGTTACCAAGGAAAAACCACGAGATATTCATCATTAGAGCTTTTAATTGCAGGTTAATGACAACTATCTTTCAGTTACCTTTTGTATAATTTCTGGGGGTCTCGTCCTATTATCCTTCTGTTGTATTTAGTTAATGTGTTCTTAGAGCAAGTTCAAGATACTATAAGGATACACAGGTATGCCTCCAGGCCAAAGCAAAATTGGTCGCAAAGCAAAATTATGTGTAACGACGTAATAACTGTCAGAAGCAAAACGCGTATGCAGATCTTAAAACGAACAAACTTACACTAAAATATACCTACTTCTGTTTCAGGAAGAACATTCTGATTAAGAAATGCATGGGAACGTAGAGTATTTTCGTGCAAAATGAGAAATTCCTAAGGATAACCCCCATGTGATTTATGCAAACAGTAGCTTTATTGCTCTATTGTCTTCATACTTGCTTCTGTTAATTTTCTTCCAATACTCTGTATTCTCCGAGTCAGCGCCCTATATGGCTTAGGTACACATGCAGTCTCACAGTAATATTCACGGTGCTTCTCAAACGAATGTATACATTATCAGTTTATTTTATACAGTTTTTAGGATAGACAATGTTTTTCTTAGTTTTGTACAGCACTCGGCACACTGGAATCCAGGCAGAAGAAGTATTTGTGTCTGCATAATAAACACACATAAAGGTATTCACAAGAGGAATATCCTTTGCCATGGGCTCTCTCTTTAGGGCAGCTTTTTAACACAGTTAATGTAGTGCTATATAGGATACCATTTTCTCAGAAGTTATGCTACAGATTGAAGTTGGCCTTTACTGAACTTACATGTCTTAACAGTTTGGAGCATAAATTGCAGCTAAAGTAAACTGGAAAATGAAGAGCTGATATTTAGCCTTAGTTGTATAAATGTATATTTTCCTGTTTCTGTAAGTCAGTCATTTTGATTATATTTTCAGAAATGGTTTTGTGCACATCTCTTGCTGGATTCCAGCTTCTGATACTCTGAGCACTTAAAAACTGAGAGAGATAGTGGCCTGGCCCAAAACAAGACATTTGATGCCTCTAGTCAGCTTGTAAACATTTATTTATAAATGCATTTTGCCTGGCTTATTACTGACCTTGTAGTACCGTTATTGTAGACAATTATATAAAAATACAAAGCTATCTATTTCTAAATAACTGTAAATTGAGTCATCTCTGCTTTAGGTAACTTTGCTCTTGTTACAGTTCATGAAAGTTATATACCATTTTCTTCCCTGAGTGCTTTCTTGTACTGGGTCTTCAAATATTACCACCTGATGTGTAATGCATTTTTCATTGGATGCAATAGCATTAAATTTAGGTGTTGAATCTGTGACACTAACACATTTAAGCGATCTTAAACTCAGTAGGCCACTTGAAAGGTGTGTGTGTGTTAAGAAGCTCAGGGTCCTTATTTTGAGAGACCCTGAGCTCTGTCTTTGTCATCTGCATAGTCCACTATGTCCACATGAATTTCTGCTAAAATGACTGCTGTGGTTAGACCTCACTGTAAACTACCTATACATGTTTATAGTGTTTACTTAAGCTTTTAAGTAAAAATAAAACCGAAAAGCTTAAGTACTTAATCCTCTTTTCAAAAATAAAATGAACACAAAGCCAGCACGAAACGTTACTTGTATTGTCAGCATCCTTTTATGCTGTAGTGCCACATTTGTTTATATGCTTCTTCTGGGAAGTAAAGAATAAAACTAAATAAGCTTATTGGGTTTGATCACACCTTGTTTAGTCTTACAACTCTGTACTATAATCTTTAGTGCAAGCAGACCAGATTCAAGAAATAATACAGTTTTGAGAAATGACATAAGTGTGTCAGAGACCTTTCAGTCTTTTATATAATAAGTTAAGCCACTTGATTTTCGTGGGAACGCTGACCTATGTGTCAGTTTGTAGAACTGGCCCAAGACTGCCCCCAGTATACTGAAAGATACCAGTATCACCCTGGTTGTATGTAAGCCGGAGATGACTGCTATGCATTTGTAATGACTGCTTATTTTCCAGCATGAGAAACCTAAGTACAGTACATGAAAATACTTTCTGCTGGCCTAGGGAGCTAAATTTTCATGTCAACATCTGGCAACAGTGATGTTTGTGGTTCTTAAGTCCATGCAGTTCTCTTGTAATCAGAATCCCACTAGACCGCTTCAGAAGCCTTCCTTTTCATTATTGCACAAGTCTTAAGATCAGACTCTACCTCCAGCATAGCCCCTCTGGGGCAGATCAGCACTGCCAGATAGAGATTGCATCTGATCGGTCTCTGACAGGGAGGAGCTGGCTCCAATCTCCTGGTGAGCAGAAAGCGAGAGAAGGGTTGTTTGGGGGGTGCCTGCACTCCAGCCAGCTTTAGCCGCCAGCTGGCCCACTGGGGGCCAGCTGGCACAAGCGAGAGCAGCCCTATAACTTGCGTGTGCACCGCAGACTCAGGGAACCCTGCCTTTAGCAGATTTTGGCACAAGAGAAATTCTGGCCCGTGAGGTGTTTGAACTAAGTAATAAAGAAGTGTGAGTAGGCAGATACAGTCTTAGTGATGCAGGAAAACCTCCCCAGAGAGTGTATTTGGGAAACATTCAGACTGGCTCCAGTTAAAACACCAGCTCCAAACATGTGCTGGAGAAATCTGGATTCATTCCAAGGCTTGCAGTTGAGCTCTTTGTTCAACCAGGTTAAACCAAGCTTCTGGTTTGTAGCTACACTAGAGCTGTATGAAGCCTCATTCTAGAAAATGCTAAATAGTGCCTTGTTTCAGCAGCAAAAATAATAATCAGAAATAACTATATGAGACAAGAAGAAAGTCACCTGGAGATGGGGGTTTGCATCCAACTCTGTTTTCAGGCTGAATGCTAAAAATAAAGATTGTAATTTTGTCTCAGTAGGGGGCAGAGAACACATAAAGAGGAACTGAAAGACGAATCCAGCGTTGCCCTCGCAAGACGCATTCGATTTAAATTGAAAAGGTCACTGCCCAAATGATTGCATCACCCACCATTCCAGGTCCATTGAAGGTATGAGGCTTTGACAGGTTGTCTGTTTTTACCAAGGGTGAAGCATTTCAGGTGTAGTTTGCTGAAAAAAGGCCAGCTTCTTAGTTGAATACAGATATAATGCTGAAATGCATTAAATAGGAAAAGAAAAAATATCTTTTTTTTTTCTAATACATTTTCTATTAAAGTAGATAAACATTTTATCCACTGTTTGCACATTTTATTATTCCAGAAATGTGGCTTTTAAAATTACTTTACCTGTCAGCTCTTATTCCTTTTAACTAAAGCACGTAAAGTGCTTAAGAAAAGGTCCATTTATAAAATGTTCTTTCCGTAAGGAGTTTTCCAGGGTCATTTGGCAGGATTCTATGCATTTCCTCATTCTGTTTTTTATGCTGGTGTGGTTGGACATTGTTGCCTAGAAGGTTTCTGAGGAATTCCTAGCAAGTAATTTAATTGGAAATGCGTCACTTATGTTGTATAAGGACTTCTGATCTGCACAATGAGAAAGACTTAATGTTTAGGAATATTTATCACTGTGGCGTAATACAGGCATTTGCACCTACATTTTTCTTGACAGGTAGCAAACTCAGTGTTGACCCAGGGTAAGAGTGTCATTACCAGTTTTCCTCTTGTCATTGTCTTCGTTTTGCAATCTGATCAATTGTTAAAATGCTGAGGACTCAAAATAACTGTCTATAAAAAGGCTTTGTTTTCTTGGCCATTTCTTTATAGTCCAAAAATAATAAAAGAGGTAATTAAAGGAATATCTCCCAGCGGGGAATTGGATTTGCTAAAATGTCATCACCAATCTCTTAATTAGCCCCTCAGAATACTATGTAGTCTCTTGGTCCTCAGTGAGAAAGAATATGAGTGGAAATGAAATACATTTTTTTTCTTAAATAACAAAACTAAATAACTGCTAAATAAAAAAATCAAAACTATGAAGTCAGGGGTCATGTGAGAGATCTTTTAGAAAAGCTGCATTTCAAAATACTGAGAAATTTGAAAGTTGATGAAAATAGTGAAAATGAAATGCAATTCTTAGAAAAGGATTAATGTTTACACCAAAAATAACCTGTACTTACAAAAGAATATGCAAGCCTTTTCCAGTAATATGGCTAAGAAATGGGAAAATTTATTCTGGTGATCTGTGAGATGTGCTGACTCCAGTTATTCATCTCAATTCCCTATTAATTTATGTTAAGTTAGACTTGAAAATGCTTTCCAGTATTTTAATTTTTTTTTATTTGCAATTCTGCTAAAACCAAGATGTCTTAAGCACAGCTATTCTTCTCAATGAGTATGACGTTTGAGAATGTATGAGAACTCAGTTTTTAAAAATGTTTTTCTTGAAGGGAATGAGCACAGCTGTCATTCCTGTTGTCTCCTAGTAGGTTTGTCCCTGCTATAAATTATTTCTAATGTGTTATGCTCATCTCGAGTGCTACCAAATACCAAAGATGGCTGTCTAGGCTACTTAGCAGATTTATACAGATTTCTAAGGGGTGATATGTAAGGCATGTTCATCACCGTGCATCAAAGAGCTTTGATAGAAATAACACCCATTTCCCCAAGGAGATAGAGCTCTACAACATCTTAAAGAGGGTCAGTACAGTAGAGGAGCTATGTGAATTATTAACATTTCCTTCCTACAAAAAAATCTAAAAATGAAAATTTTATAATAACTTGAAAAAGTTTTGTTGGCAAAGAAAGGCAAAAAATTACATAACAGTTGAGGGCCAGTTGACATGCTTTGTCCAAAATTAAATTAAATGTTTCCATTCATTTTTTGTGCATGTGTTTTAATAATTCTTTTTAAAAATTGGAAAAAGAAATGGAAAATAAAAAGTAGGATTTTTTTCACTCTTCCCTATGTCAGAGAGGAGGTCAAATTTCAATAAAATATTCTTCAAGTAATATGCAGTCACTTAATCGCATATAATGGATTTGTCCAAAGGAGCCACAACTGACCGGTTCAATGTCAGAATTGAAAGTCAGGGGTATATCTGTTCAGTTTGGTTTCTGCTACCTTAGTTAGAAAAATGTCTGTGAAAAGAGATTTCTTTTATGACATTTTCAAGATTCTTCTGTATGTTGTTAGAACTCTTCTTTATCATCATTGTAATAGTAATTACTTACTTCAAAGTGGGGTCATTAGCCCTAATTAATATTTACAAATATACCAGTATAAAGGTGAATTGTTTTCTGAAAGAGTGGAGTATTTTGTCATAGTAACATATCTCAGCAATCCAAAAATGCTTACAGCATTCTTGTGCTCGGTCTTAGCTGCAAAATAGGTCAAGACTGTCAATTTTTCTCTTTCTCTGACTGTAATGTAAATTCTGCTCTACCAGACTTCAAACAAAAGATTAGTTTGTAGCGAGTTTGCAGATCTTTGCAGCAGTAACTGTCTTAATTTAACAAATACTAATTACTTGAGCTATTTTTCACAGGTAAGCTTTTTCTTATTTTATTTATAGATATCATAGTTTTGGCTGCATCTCCATCAACTTTTAGGAAACCATCAGGTTTATTAATATTTTCTATATTTGTAGAAAACTATTTATTTATTAATATCAAGTTACGTTATTATCTACGTAGTATGTAGAAATGCAGTGCCTTATTCTACCCACAGTGAGACTGTGGGCACGTTACAAGAGCCTAACTGTAGAGAGGCATTATTTCTGTCTTTCAGTGTCCAGATGGCCAGAATGTTTTTGTGGGATTTTTTTATTGTTGTTTTTGCTTTCCATCATCTCTGTTGGAAATGTAAGAGTTGTTATTCTAAGCCTAGTCATTGTTAGAAAAATGAAATTCCATCTGTTATTGACTGAAGGAAGATGGGGGAAAATCAACAGAAACCCCCATTTGCTAGGCAGCATTTGTTGCTGTTTCTGAGCCAAGAATCCTCAAACTGCTGTGCATGAAGAACTCTGGATAGCTAGTGATTTAACCTGGTGGACAGAAAGGCAGATGCACATTTTATTATGAATCTTCATCCGTTTGTGTAGTTTTTATTGTGTCTTAGTTCCTAACCACAAAACTTCTAAAGATTTTTGTAAAGTGACAGCAAGCTTACCATTAAACAGACTTTGTATATTCATTTAGGTAAAGACATGCTAAATCAAGAGTAGACATCTCAATACACAAAAGTATCTCAGCTGTTAGGGGCAAAACTTCCAGAAGCCTCAAATATTCTGCAATTCATTTAGCAGAAGTTGTTAACTGTGGATTTTTTTTTTCATTGAACATGGCCATGCTTTCATGATGCTGGGTGCATATTTGGGTAGACTCACAAAACTCTGGGGAGGCAGAATGGCAATGATTCCATTCGTCATTCCATTTCCCGTGAATATCTTTCATGCTGACATTTTAAATTTCATGTAACATAGCTAGTCTTCTTAGCCCTGCTTTTCCTTAGCCAGTCCTTTCCTAACTGCCTTTGACTGTAAGGCTGACCTCCTGAAACTCTGGGTCAAAACTGTTTCTAGTGCATGGCTTTTTGCACATTACATACATTTGCTAAATCTTCCTGATCTTTGGTCACTTAATGATGCCACTGTTAAATTGTGTATTTGTATCTTAGGTACTATTCTAAATCATTGAAGCCCTGTATAGGGGCTTAGGGATGTTTTAGCACTTGGGCACCTGGAGGGACTCAGTTATCCATCTCACACCCCTTGTAAGCACATATTTGGCAGACTTTGTACCCTCCTTCTCCTCCTGTATTTCCAACAACTCTAAACCTTTAACATAGTTAACAGTCCTAACAGCCTCTTTTCTTCTTCCAGTCTTTCATCTTCTGCATCATTGTTCCTTGCTACCAAATCATTGTTCCCTAGCAAGTTTCTTGCAGAATCCAAGGTGGCAGAGGGACAGCTATATTACTTCTGTGTTCCTGGCACAGGCTGATGTTAATGAAAGGTCAGGAAAAGATGTCCAATCTTGAACTTCCTCAAGAAACATACTTCACCTCAGTAGGCTTCCTCAAAAGCAGTTTAGATTATGAGGCACATACAAATATTGATTGATTGGAGAGGTCCACCCTAATATGTTAAATTTTGCTGTTCTTCATACCTAGTCCGCATGGGATAAACAGAGGCCCCTCTGGTAGTACGAAGTTGTTCTGTCTTCTGCTTTACTCAGCAAGAGGAGGGTCCCTTTATTCCAGCTCATGCCACAGGGGTTCCACCCAGTTATAAACCTAATACCAGTGAACAGGTCTGTGAAAATGACTGGTGCCTCTTGCTGAGGTTGCCTGAGTCAGAGGAAGGCATTTCCCTCATGGTTGGATTATCTCTTTTATTGCTGTAAATAAAATAAATGCTCTCAGGAATTAATAGTCTGAGCCTCTGCCTGTGCTCTATGTGCATGAGCTGTTGTTGACTATAAGTTCTCATAGACTGTATAACTTAGTCAGTGGAGGCCAGAGACTGGCTTAAGTTACTCTAAAGCGAGCACGTTATGGCTGGTCAGCTCAATAGCTTTCCAGATACCATTTGATTATAATGCAACCTTATTGACAAAATGCATGTATAATCACCTGCATGTAGATGCACCTAGATTTATGCCTTATCTCAAAACTGAACCCTGCCTCTAGTTGCTCTGTTACAGCCTTTCGTAGCAGTTTTCAAGAGAAATGTCTGGAATTTGACACAGCGGAAACTACCTTTCTTCGCCTAATGTTGGCAGAAAGCAATTTACAGTCTCTCTGCTGCTTGATATAGAGTCTCTTCCTTTAAAGACCAGGCTTGCCCAGTCTGTTTAAAAAGCAGACACTTTTTCTGTGTCCCTGTAGAGGTTCCACTCTAGGGGTCATATGCCTGCAAACACTTTCAGAACCCACAAATTTTGGAGTTTTGTCTTTCTTGACTTAACTTTCTCTCTCTCCCCAGGTAAAAGAGAAATAGAAGCCGGAAAGCAGTACCTACCATCTGCAGTGACAGTTACGGTTTTGAGGTCATCTAGGAAATTTGTAGCCTTGCCTATTTCTGGGGACTTTTGACAAACTGGTTACATTCTGCCTTTGACTTCAGAGTGTTAGTTTGCTATTGACTACAATCACAAAAAGTCTTGCAGCTTTCAAAATTTAGTAAAACTCAAAGGTTTTATGTTATCATGGTACTAATTCAAAATACCATTTAGTCCAGCGGAACTGAGTAAAGGCAAGAGTAAGACAAGTTAAAACACCAAGTCAATTATATAAATGATTATTTCTGATGTATCTCTTAACTTTTTTTTTTCCTTTTTCTCCAGAAATCAAGGTAGCCATAATGGTATTTTTCACTAAGGAATAGTATTTTTGCTTTTAAGAGATTATAAAAGAAGCTGTTGAACAAAGTAATATGTAGGGGAAATGAATTGTTGAGTTTAAGGGGTATCTAAGAAGTTAATTTGGGATTTTTAGTCAGTATTAATGAAAACCTCTTCCAAAGCTGTGACAGCAAGAACAAATAGCTTAAAAGAAGTTAACAAGCTTTTAAAAATACGAGCTGTTAATTTTTTTGCAAATGAATGTTTATTTTTTTCCTCATTTAACTTGGCTCTGTAGAAGCAGTGGCATGTATATAGAGTTTATGGATATCTGTAAGCCTTAAAACTAAACTTCCGCATGATAATCAATATTTTGTCTATTTCCTACAGTCGTCTACTTACCGTATCAATAGGATCGGCCCCAGAGCCAGAATCAAACTAAATACTTCTAAGACTCACTTATTACTAGAGTAGAGGGAGCAAATTAAATGGTTTTCTGGGAAAAAAAAAAAAAAAAAAAAAAAGTAGTTGTCACTGAAAGAATCATTGAAAGATTTGGGAGTTTGAGGAGATAACATTTTTTCTGGAGTACTTGAAGGTTCTCAGAAACCACAGGTATCAAATGTGGTCTTTTGCATTGGCATGTGGTCCACTTTTGATTTTATCCATGGGTAGGTTATCCAGGTTTCTGGATAATTTATGCTGCAGAGGTGTTGCATCTAAGAGTAATATATTTTCATATTTTTGTTGCAATATCTGTGCTTATCACTTAATGCACATGGGTGTCATGTCATCTGTGTTTTGCTCTACCCTGTGCATGGATGTGCTGTCTAATGACTGGGTTTGATGATGAGTTAAGAAATGTGGAGCTGGAAGGGAGAGGAAGAAAAGTGGTTTGATAAGAGGCATCTCTTAGCATAGGATTTTTTTTTTTTTTGTGGTCTTTTTT
This sequence comes from Baryphthengus martii, assembly GCA_013396935.1. Taxonomy (NCBI): domain Eukaryota; kingdom Metazoa; phylum Chordata; class Aves; order Coraciiformes; family Momotidae; genus Baryphthengus; species Baryphthengus martii. The sequence goes on along the minus strand of VWZK01002425.1, from coordinate 16,199 downwards.
ACAGCAATTAGTATTATTCAGTATTTCATATATTTAAGCACAGCGACGATTTATTTACAGCTGTGAGTGCTTGAGATATCTGCAAATTGTAATTGTAATCTGTGATCTGGAGTTGCAAAAATGAGGAACATGCTATTAGTGATCACTTGTAAAAAGTCACTAAGAGGGAGTAAGTTTTTTCAGTTTTCCGATGGATTTAAAGCCACAACATTCTTACACATAAAATTCACTGATAAGTACTTTAGTGAAACTTTGGACTGACAGAAACTTCAGTTGGCACCCGAAAATCCAAAACTAGTAGAAAGACTAGTAGAAAGACAGAGAAAGCAGGATGCCCAGTTCAACACTAACCTCTATAAAGCATGTTTCACAAGTAGCGCTCTGTTCTGGTGTTGCCCTCTCTTGGGGGAGCAATGCCTCAACTTAACACATAGAATCAGTGGATTCTTGTGATGTCAGGTCTTCAGCTGCCATCAACAATGCTCTTTGGACCTGCTAGGTATTGTAAGAGTAAACTTGCTACTGGCAAATAGCCTGGCACACTTTTGCTAAGAAATCTTAAGGGGACAAAAAAAAAAAAAAAGCAAAGAGAAAATTAAGTATTTTAATTTTTATAGGAGGATTTGAATAGCATGCAGTAGGAAAGACTTGAGTCTCACATTGAATGAGGAAAAAGCAAAGTGTTACAAGACTGCCATTCACCTTGTGTGCTGAATGAAGTGGATTTCTGTTGGAAATCAATCTAAAAATGCTGTCAAATACAAAGGAAATGACAAAATGTTTCTTAACAGAAATATAGGGCATCCATAGTATATTGTAACTGTCCTATGATGCATGACAGCCGTTTTCTGTGAGGCAATGAACTTGAAGGTGGTATGGAGGACACTGGAAGGCACATGCTTTTATGGATATTGTCTGCTGTTTTATAGATATACGGTAAACCATGTAGACAGACTAGTATGGACACGTCCTTTCAGTTGATAAAAACCCTCTAACTGTCAAGAAATATGCAATAAAATATTTAGATGTGCTGTTTCTTGACAATACTGCTGTTGCTGCCATCCAAGAGAAACAGTCTTCAAGTCTGTTTTCTAGTAAAATTGTTTACATTTATCTTTTTTTTTTTTTTGAGGCTGAATAATATTTCATGTTGCATACTTTCATGCCTCCTTTTTGTAGGACTTTTTATACTATGTTTACATAGAGAATAATATTTATTCTGAATTCTGTAGCTAAGGCTGTTTTGTTATAATGAAACAGACATCTCTTTATACCTAGGAATAATAGTGCATCTGTGATGTAGGCAGCCTAAGATTTATAAGGTCCTTAAATACTCATTTTCCTGCTTTTAAGTATTTGGCTTTTCTAAATGAGGTGATAGATAACACTGTTGTTCAGACAGATATAAGAGGAGGAATCTGGACCAGTGCTTTGCACTTAGACAGTATAGTTTTTTACCTGCATTTCACCCAACTGCAAAGATCTCCGTGCATTTGAAAAAAATGTACATTTGTGCTATTAACTTGTTTTGTGATATACCTCCATAAATGCAGAAATTTCAGCAAATCTAACTATGTGTAACCTCCCTGAATTTGTTTTTGATAACGGTGCCTTTTTGGCTTTGTCATTTTCTAGGAAGTCTCTTAGTCACCAAAAGAGGGAAGTAAAATTTTCTTTATCAGATTTTGATATGGTTGGTTGTTGGTTTTTTGTTTTGATTTTTTTTTAAGTGAATGGTATTATTTATAAGTTTGTAATGGAAATATTTTCTAAACATTTTCAAAATATAGAAAATGTTGTAAAACATTTTTATCCATGCTCAGGAAACTAACTCTTCTAGTCACCATTATCGAGATACAGTCCTGTTTTGTGGTATGATATACCATGATATCAACGGATAGGTAGAAGATTAGACACAATAGATTAATAAAGAAAGAGTAATTGTAATGTACTTTAACCTTAGAAAGGTATTAAACTTTTACAACAGTGTCCAGTTGTCACAGTACTGAAGATACATGCTGGCTGTTTGGGGGTTTTAACAATTTCCATATGTGCTTAGGATACCCATATGATCTCTGTAATAGTTCCACTAAGTGTTAAATAATGGAAAATCTATCTCCTGTGGGACTGGAAGTCCTTTCTTTTTTGGTGGTGGTGGTGGGTTTTCTTGTTTTTGTTTTGTTTTTTTCTGATGGAGTAAAATCTGTCTCTTTAGTCATAAGGAAATAATTTTGTCTTTAAATTGTTGCACTTAAAAGACAGCAACTTTACACATATTTAGGGGTAAATCTTATCTTAAACTGATGAGAGACTATGTTCCCACATCCATCCATTATTCACTGTTTAAATTCTCCTTATTTACACTTGAGGATGTTACCAGCATTGCATAATACTCCTTTAAATGAAATCACTGATAAAAAACTGGTGAAAAAAATCTTCTTGATATCAGTGTGAGTTGAATTGTGTCTCCAACTGTATGCAAAAAAAATCCTTAATAGTTTTGTGGTATGTATTGTCTTCAAATATAGCTGGCAGGTGAAATTTTAAAGAGATTTAATAGAGATATGGTGATGACAAAGTTGAAAGCATTAGCAAGGTGTTTCTAAATTGATGGGAAAGAAAATTAAAAAAAGTATTTCTTTGTGGTAATCCTTTAATGACACAATAGTAAGATTTCACAGTTAGAAAAAGCACTGTCCTTTATCTTCGCAACAACTATGGTCATTTTCTGCTCATACTTCTTTCAAGATGAGGAGGTAAGGGGGTTAGAATAGGACTTCAGAAAGGAAGGTTCTAGCTGATGCAGAGGTTCTGTATTACCCGTATTACTTTCTGTAACACTCTTTTCCCCTAGTCTCTTCAACTGAGTAATGGTTTAGCCCAGTGTTGCTTCATTTAGATTGTTAAGTAGCAGACTGCAATCTTGTCCTTCTAAAAAAAACCCAACACAACAAAGTACATAATGTTGGTCGTAAAATAATGAGGAAAGATCGTTCATCGTGATCTTCCTCTGATATAATTCTCTTCTGAGAGCTAATTGCAAGAAGACATTTAACATCTTGTCTGTCTGCAGCTAACCTTATCAGTCTTGTTGAATAAGGCAGGCTTTAGTTTTAGAAACACTTAAACTGATGCTGTCGTCCCAAATCTGGGTTCTTTACCCAGTGTGCGAGATGCCAGCCAACACACAGAGTCGAGATATTGTCTTGATTAAAACTCTGCACAGAAAAGGGTACTAGGCAATAATTCACAAAGCTAGCACACCCCAGCAATCACAGAGAGTCTTACATGCAAAAAGAGATCTAAGAAAAAATCACGCCATGATACCCGATTGGTTACCTATGACTTCATTACAAAAGTTCATTTGTGCATGTCTTGACTCCTATTCAGCTCATTATATGAAGGTGGTCCTACATTTACATAGGGAGTCCCCTCCTAGAGGTGTGCATTTTAGTATGATAATGTATTATAGTAAGCTTAAGGTAACTAAAAGTTACATCTCAATTCTGTCATCAATCACTAAGTCTTTGATCAACCTTGCATTCTGCTATAAATCCAAGCCCTATAAAGACAGTGCTCATACCTAATGCTGATGATGATTGACTAAAACTAACTGCAGTCGAGACCTTTCATTCTAGTTGCCATGGTCCCCAAACAGACTCTTCATGGTTGCCTAACTTCGTAATTCTGCACTTGCCTGATTTTGCGCCTTTTTAACTTTTTTGTATCAGTTCAACTGCCAAAAAAGTAGTCCTAGTACTCATTTCCAGTTCAAGCTGTTTCCTCTGTGTTGGCAGATGTTTTCTGCAGCTGAGGTTAGAGAACTGGTTTGGATTAATACTAATTGTTTTATTTCTTTGTCAGGATGATTTCCACTTAGATGAGTTTCCAGATCAGGTTCACCACTTGGCTGCAGAAACAATTCTGCCAGCTCAAGGGAATAGCAGCACAAAGACCAAAATAAAGCTCTAAGTTGAAGCTATTTTTGTTTAGTGGCAGCCCTGGTTAGTTGCTGTAGGACTTTATGAATCCACAAATTAACAGCTGGATGAGGAACGGAGGCTATGTACATATCAGTTTGGTAGATGCAGTGAAGATCATCACATGGCTCTTGGGCAAGCAGCACACTCTTATTTGGGTTGGACAGGCCATGTCTGTTCCGCACACAGATCCCAGTGCTCTACAGCACCGAAGGTATTTCATAGGTGCTCATGCATCATACATACTTTCTTCTCCAACATGACCCTGTCTGCTTTTGCCAACTGTCGTGAGTGACCACATCATCACACTCAAGAGCGGGGACCATAACTGCAGCTGCTGCCTGGCTGTCCCTTGGTGCTAGTTGCACACGCAGCCACATTGCGTGCTGCTGCTGGTAGTGAAATCTGCGGAGGACAGCAGGCTTAGGACTCTCAAGACAGGCTAAACCAAAGTCACCCACAGCACAGAGTGGCATGCATATCAGACACAGGGTAAAACTGGGAGAAAATCGATTAAGAAGCTGGAAACTGTCCACAATCCACTCAATGTTTGTGTGTGGTATTGCCGAAGACTTTTTTTTTCTTCTGAATTTGCAGAGAGCTATGAGTTAAGGAAAGACTCAGGATGGAGAACTTTAGAATTCCCTCAACCTCACTGGAATCCTTTTATTCCAGTTTTATTTATGTTACAAGAGGAAGAATCTAGTCTAGCACATCACATAGTATAATCCACACAGCATACAAAAACTACTTTTATGGAAGAGCCTAAAAAAAGTCAGGAGAGAGTATAGATTTCAGGGGGACATGACTGCAAGCAGACTTAGCTTATGCTACCTTGTTTACTATAATTTTTGGCGTACAGAACTTTTCTCTAAAAAATAAATGTCAACAAAAGCAATTCCGGAAAATAAGTAAAGAAACAACACAGGACACAAGTGAATTGCACATATGGGTTTTTCTGGGGACACAGTAGTTCAGACTAATCAGTGTAAAATGGATGGAGCACAATCTTGATGTAAATCTTGCTTCTAGTACTAAGTCCCACAGAGCTAGACATAACTGAAATATTCACTCAGCAGTAGAACAAATTCTTGAAGACATTTGTAAGAGCTATCTCAGATCACATGGACAACAGTGAAACCTGGAGGAATAAAATGGCTTTTTCATCAATTAGTCCTTTTTCTTTTTTCTTTTTTTTTTTTTTTTTTTTTTTTTTTTTTAATTTCTCCTTGTCCTGGTTTGAGTGAGAACAGAACAATTCTGTTCAGGGTTTTATTTTTCACCTCAGTTCTTCTAACTAACTGCACTTTCTGAAGTTAGCAGCATGTTTTCGCAGGCAGTGCCTGCTTCTGGCAGTGATAACGCTGCAAGTTTAGAGATACTACCAAGGATTAGAGTGCAGATCAAGGCCACGGCTAGATCTTGTGTAGCATATTGGGGATGGGGGAGGGTGCAGAAAGTAAAAGGCTGCACCTGCAGGGAGGAACAGACAGGACAGTTGACCCTAAACTGACCAACGAGGTATTCCATCCCATATATACATCATATTCAATATAAAGCTGAGGGATCGCAAGGGCTGCTCTCGACTCTTGCTTGGCTCTGGTTCGGTTTCTTCCTCGCTTCTTCAAGGGCTGGCACCTCTCTTCTGTCTTCAATCCTGATCTGTGTGTTCCTGAATCCAGTACTAGAATCCAGCTCTTGAACTCGGTTCCTGTCTGCTGCTGGGCCCAGTCTGGGACTTTTCTGGTTCCCTCTTCACAGTGTCAGTGGTGACGGTGACATAATTGCCATTGGGGTGGGGGTGTTTGGATTCAATACTGGTTTTGTATATATTTGTATATATTCGATTTTTATCATTATTATTTTCATATTTTCATTTCCCTGCCACTCGCCCCTTTCAGGGCCCAGGTTTAGAGTATGGTGCACACAGCTCAAATGCTGAGACAGGTGACTGAGTCAAGAAGAAAGGGTTGAAAAAATGGAGTCATTAAAGAAAAGTGAGAGTGAGGCAACACATTTTTTGGCAGGATTTGGAAAGGTTATAATGAGGCAAGGAATAAATGGTTCAGCGAGAAAGCTCAACACGAGTCAAACCTTTGTGGCTGCAACTCAACTATCAGTAAAAGGACCCAGCTGTGACTATTAGCTTGAAAGGAAAAGAAACTAGACAGCAACTTATGGGCTCAGGGCACAAACTGATGCAGGCACTGATGCCAAGGTGTGAGATGGTGGCAGTGAACACAGTGGTCAAGGGTCTTTCCTGCCTTCCTTGCATTATGGTCCTCAACATGAGGAGAAACTTCTCACCTCAGCATGAGGAGAAACTCCTTTAGCACTGGAGCACTGGAACAAGCTGCCTAGAGAGGTTGTGGAGTCTCCTTCTCTGGAGACTTTCAAAACCCGCCTGGATGCGTCCCTGCCCTAGGAGATCCTGCTCTGGTAGGGGGGTTGGACTAGATGAACTCTAACAGTCCCTTCTAACCGCTAACATTCTATGATTCTATGATTCTGTGGTCCACAGCAGCCCCACTGTTGCTCTTGAGTACAGACATCAAGATCCTAGAGCTTCTCAGTGGCTACTGATGTAAAGGAGATGTAAAGTTCTGTGAAATATGAAGGCTACAGAAAAACTTTGAATTATATTGTAAAGACAATACAGTTAGAGTTGCAAGGGAGATAAAGTTGCAAAGGTGAATGTTTGGTTGTGGTTACTTATTTATAACTGAATCCATTTTCAAAGCCAACAGAAAAGATGTTTAATATTTAGCTGTAGTTCTCCGAAGTCTCCACACTGTCTTTTATTTCCTCCTTTGGGGAAGCTAGAAAGATTCTGAACTCCTTTATCAATATTTTTTGCACCTTCCTATGCTCAGGACAAGTGTCCTTGAAAGCGCAGCAGTTTTGGATTTGCTGATTGTCGTGTAGACAAGGATGTCTTCAAAATCTTCCTGAATATATGAAAGTCTAATCAGGCTGACTCAGACAGCCAAACTATGGCGTATCTCATTTGAATTCTCTCTTCCCCCAGGCCTTGTCTGCAAGAAATATGCATACATTGTATTGTAAGTAGAAAGCATGAATGATAACGATACTCAAGCCTGGTGGAGTTCTGAATGTATTTTAGTTTTAAATGCATCTGAGCTTTCACCTTTTCCATATATTGGATGTAGCTGTAACAGCCCTCTATAATGCCTTTCTTTGTCACTTTCAAAATAGTCCTGAAGCAACACAACCATCTACTGCCCCATTTTTCCTTACTATGAGTAACTAGTTGAGATCCTTTTCTGCAGGAAGCTACATATTTATTGATTTGGTAGATGAACAGACCCTAGTTGTGTGAGTAGTTCTTCCTTACAGGAAGAGTCTTATTGAGTAAACATGTTTTGGTTGTGTGAGTATAATTTGTGGGTCTTCTCTCCATTCTGAGAAATCACTTCTTTTATTCAAATAATAATTTGCTGGTTATTAAGTATGCTGAACTGCTGACTGATTTTGATTTTCAACATTAGTTTTCATAGTCTATAATGTAAACAGTGACACCTCACATAATTGAAGACAGTGTTCTTCGCAGCCGTCTATCTTACAGTACCTATTTGAAATATCTTTTTTCTCAATGCCAAGCATTTGAGGAAAATCTTTTCTACACAGTTGTGCAGCAAATCCAGTCTTTCTGAGCAGTACAGGTGAAGTAAGGGGCAAAGTAGCTTGTGTCATTCCATTGCTGACAACAAAAGTCATTTCTGTAGTCATGTCTTGGTGGAAATAATGTGGAGTCCTGAAGTAGGTTGCTTGGCTGTGGAGAAGAGAGGGTGAAAAAAGTGTTAACAGTAGGGCTGTGAAAGTCTGTAGAAAGAGAAGTTTCTTTGTTCTACTGTTGTTTGCGGGCTGCAGCTTTGGTGGGCACCTGACATACAGCCAGGGTCAACCCACCTTACCTGTCTTACAGAGCTGCTATACTCTGTGATTGTTGCATGCAATTTGTCACTTTGAGTCTTTTTTCCCCTTTACTGAGCATTGCTTTTTTCTAAATTCATTAACATAAAGTAGTTTCTTTATTTGGCGTATTGTGCGACAGCTCAAGGAACCAACAAATAGTCCTGAAAAATTGAATTTAATTTATTGCTTTGTCAGACACATCACTGTGGTCAGTGTATTTTTTACTAGCATGGCTGGATGATGGCTGAGGTGTGCATTTTATATCTCTTTTAGGGACTGGATTTTTTTTTTTTTTTTCATTATGCTAACTTTAAAAGTCCATTTGATGCTTTTTCTCTTACTCAAAAGCCCTCCTGTTTCCCCTCCCAAAGAATAGGAAGAGATTTGATGTCTGTAAAATATTTATGGGATGGGAAAACATTGTTGCTAAATTTAGTAAGGTACGTGTTTTCTTTGTTATCTTGGCAAGTAAAAGTCATTCAAGTGCTACTTTGCTAACTTCTCTGCATGTTTGTCTCTCCTAGCAAGGAGATACCATTACAAATTTCCATTTTAGAGAAGAAATGACAGAAAGTTTGACATGCTATCATTATGTAAAAGAATACTAACTCATGCCTTGTTACTGGTAATTACTGTACTCCTAAGAGTAACCTTTTCCTTACCATCAGATATGTTTAAACTAGATGCAAAATACAAGGCAGTTTATATCATATACTCTCATAAAATGTGCTCTGTCGTCTTTTTTTAAAAACAACATAATTGACAAACTGGGTCTTTCCACTGCAGCGAGCTCGTTTAGCAACAGCCGGGAAGAAAGCCTGAGACTGTGTCTTTGCTTGCTCAGTTTGCAGCTGTTGCATTTGTGCCCTTATCTTAATAAATGTGAGCTACATTGTGAATAGACTTCATGTGAGTTAAAGACAATTAAGATTTGAATTGGAGATAACTAAGGTCGACTACAAAATCTGCCACCTTTTCCCTGCACAGCAATGAGGCCACTTGTCGTGCACGGCAGATACGACGTGATTCCATTGCCTCTGCCCGAGAGAAGAGAGATGTTCATGGTAGCTGAGCTAGTTGAAGATTTATTACAGTGTGTATAATTAGTGAGTGTCATCAATGAGACAAATGATAAACTTCAGAGTTCTTTTAGAAAAAAAGGGAAAAAGTATTTTTGGAAAATAGCTTTGAAATAACTGTTAAAATGAGGACTTTAAGGGGATCAGCGTTAATGTCTGAATTACTTGAAACTGCAATTTGCTTTTATCAGAATCAAATATTCCAAGAAAATGATACTCAAAGCTATTGTACAAGGTATTTTCTAAGTCCTTGTGAGTCAAGTACAGAAAAAATGTCAGGAAACATTAAGATTTGTTCTCATCTTTTATTTTATTTTTCAGAATCCAAGATAATAAAGTCCTTATTTCACATCTAGAAATACTTGAAATAATATGCTCTTCAGGGGGGAAACGGCAGTTAAGCTATTATTTTCACTAAACCAAATAATAGGCTTTAATAAAAAGCCTCTCCTTAGCTGTATTGTCCATTATTAACATCACTACATCAGTCCTGCGATTTTCTTATTTCTAAAGGACTCTTGATGCTGCTTTTTTCTCAAGAGAGAGTGGTAATCTATACATTAGTAGGTGATGCATGCGGCTGACACTCACCAGTTGTGCCTGTCTGCCGAAAGCTTTGTTTTCTACGGCCAAATGCTTTTTGTGACACAAGAAGGCAGAAGTCTCTGACAGCTGATGCACTTTGGTCACCTGAGTTTGGTCAGTCATCCCTGTGTAAAGTGCATGGCAACTTTAATAAGCTTGCTAAAAATACTGTGTACAATGCACTTGGGGTTACAAATGCTTTGAATTTTCAGTGTATTTGTGAAGATTAAAGGAGATTTTAATGCTAACCAAAGGGATCATTACTACTGGGGGGTTGTCTGTATTGAACCATAGCTGAAATATATACTGAGTATTTTGAAGGCAAAACCTTTCATTTTGTTTAATGTTGCTGTCTCCACACATTCCTGTAATGAGGAAGCCAGGACTTTGGGTGCTAAAGTATAGAGACCCCTAATTGTCTGCCTTTCTGGGTTCAGCATCCTGCAAATCAGAAAGCCTCCAGAGTTTGTGCTAAAGTGCCCAATAGCTTCTTTAAACCAACATATTTAATCTTTATAGCCAAAAGAGAACAGAACACAAGAGAAAGACATTTTAACACAATGAAAGAGCTACTTGCCTTTCTTTCTCACCCTAAGGCCTTTGCCCTATGGCGTGGAGTCACAGAATTTTTGCTTCTTCAGATCCTACAATAGAATCAATGCTCTTTATTCTCTATGGAATTTCTTTAGGGAGATTATTTTAGTCTATCTTAATTTTTTAACTGTTGCTCTTCTTTTGCCCAGATTGGCAAAAACAGCTGTGTTGCCATTGCTTGTAGTCTCTCACAGGCTGGAGATTATTATGTATATTCCACTGTCAGGGCTTGATCTTATTTTGGTAGTTACTGCTTGCTCCCTAGGAATTATTTTCAGCTAGATCTTCCTCCAGACCTGACCTAGAGTGCAGTCTCAAAACTATTGAAGTCAGAATAACCTCTAAAACTGATAAACATAATATTGAGGAGGAATAAACTAGAGTTAGAACAGAAGTGAATACGGAATGAATACTGATTTCTTAATCACCAAATCTACCGTTTCCAAAAAATAAACTTTTTTAGTCATGTCTTGAAAGCAGCATCTTCTAAAGTGAACACAAAGATCTTTAAATAATCCTCCACTCTGTTTAGCAGGAGGCTGCTAATTTGAAGTAATTGAATAATTTGTCAGATTTCTAGCCAACCTATCATTCATTCAGTGAACATAGAAACATGCTAAACATTCTGATTACCTTATAAAATATGGTATCACAATAAGCAATATTTTAAAATTAACTGTATGTCCTTTGCAACCTATGAAACTTCAAGGTTATTGACTGACTTGGTCCTTACTCTGTTATGTGTAGCTGAGCGTCAGTGAGAAAGAACTACTCAGAGGTTCCATTACGTTTTGATAAACACCCTGTCTCACGGCAAGGTGTTTCTTCCAGAATGCTATTTATGACGTTTTTTCCCTTAAGGAAGTATCCCATAATAAAGCACTGAAAAATGTTGTATTTTTTCAGCAAACGCGAAATTTTCAAAGTCATTGGCAGTGTGCCTCATCAGTTCACAAACAGATTTGAAAGCCAGAGGGAGTTTTGTGGGGGGAATATATTTCCTACCAATGCAAATTTCACTAGTCCAAAGGCAAGAAAAATTTCCATAGTTGTGAGGTTTTTATGTACTGTACTATACTACCACTGAGCTACATGATTGAAAGTAAAAAAAAAATAAAATTAATTTTTCTTACAGAGTGACCAATCTAGTGTATTAAGAAAAAATGGACCCAAATCTTGGATCTGAAGTTGAGAGCAAACAATATGAGCACAGGTTTTAAGTCATCATCTTAGTGCCTAAAATTGTAAGGGAACAGGCTAGGGCTTGTGTCTTCATTAGTTGCTAACTATATTGTGGCTATTGCTGCCAGCTTTTGGCCAACTTAAGGAATACATTTCCAATGCACAAGTTATTGTATGGGATGCTGGCCATTTCATCATCTGAAATTGCGGTGGTCATTTTTCTACCTGGAAATAACTATTCAGATGGCCATGTATGTACCTACACAGAGATTAAGCCATAATATAATCATGATGCAAAATGTATGAAGTGCTGCTTTCTTTCTATTTGTCCTGTCCTGAAAGGTTTAAAGACAAAATTTTGAGTGTAGTATTGCTGTTTTTCTGGGTACTCCTTTGATAGAAAGTATCCACAGCTTAGCTCACAGCAGAGCCCTTTGCCTCTGTAGTAAAGTATATAGATTTATGAGTTACAATATGTTGTCTCTTAATAAAGGAAAGTTATTTCCCCCTGTCTGAAAAACAAGCACATTTATTTCAGAAAGCCCAGAGTCTCTCACTTCCTATCCTCAGTATAACTGTGCTGTAACTACTCTTAGAAATAGGATCTTCCCCTCAAACAACAGGAATTTCCCAAGCAAACTTTTAATTTCATTAATTAAAAAACAAAAGCAAATCCACTAGTCAAAGAACAGCTATTTTCTGCAGCTTTTCACAGAACTGCTCTAGGAACAGAATAATTTAAGTATCCCATTTCTAAAATTAATTTTTTTTCTGTTACCACTTTTCTGTAATACTGTGTATTAATAATCATGTTACTTCATTAAAAAGGGCTTCAACTTCTTTCAGAGAGCTTGTAAGATATTTAGAGCAAATCAGTTTTGTGCTCTTAGCACTTGGGTGGAAGGATTTGCTGTAACGAGTACCTCCCGTGGCAACTCCTGTACAACAGCTTTAAGTAGGCGGGCTAATCTCCAAAATACAAAACACTTCCTTCAAGAACCCACATAACAATGTGTGGAGGAGAATTTTTTCATCCAGAATAGTGGAAAGGAATATTACAAGCTCAGGATGAAATTATAATTGTAATGTGCTGTCTCAGACATCAAGGGTTTTCTGGCTCTCAGTGGATACTTCACTTACTGAAGGCCCCTGTGAAACAGCAAAAGTACATGCTTATTTGTAGGGCAGACCATCTGTGGTGCTTGCATATGGTGGGATATCTGTGGCTATGGCTTATCAGCCTTTCCCACTGGAGAGACTTCTTCCAAACTTTTATGTTAATACCACAGAGGTCAAAAAAAGCATTTAGATTGTCTCTTCTCTTTTAGCTTTCACTCTTCTAGACTAAGGGGAATCACCAAAAGAGGATTGCATGCTGGAGTCTGTGGGACAGCCTGAATCCTCAGCTGCAAAACACCTTCCAGAAGCTAGCCAAGTTCTTCCGTTGAGCCAGAAGTTCTCATACAGCCCATAAAGTTTATATAATCTCTCAACCTGTGCGTTGATGGCGCATCAAATTTTCATGAGTCTAGAACTTCGGGTGTTATGTGGCTAATAGCTGCCGTTAGTTGCAATATTAAAGCTCTAACTTCTATTAGATACAATTCTGATCATATCACTACAATCTTTCAAACCCTATTCCAAAGACATTTGAGGTGCTCTGAAATCTACAGGCTCCATAGGCGTCACCAGAAGAGACTTGTATCTAAATATTTGCCAAATAACGAGCGCTCAACTGCATGCTGAAAGACTGGGCGTGGTCTTCTGCCAAAGATAATTTGGAAGCCAATCGATCAATAAATGATACTCAGGTAAACACTTGTACCTAGTCATTTATTCCCTTCAAACTCTGACAATAAGGAATGTTTTAATAAGTATTCAGTGTCATAGCCTCCAGGAAAGAAAACAATGGGCTGAGTTCATCCCCGGTGTAACCGTAGTTAAAATTGCCTTTTGCAGTTATTTAGAATTTCTTTTAGGGAACAGCAAATTGGGTCTGGTATTGCGTTTGTTCAAACACTATGTATGAGTAAGTCTTTATTTCTATCTGTCCTCTGAAGCCTCCTGAAAAATGACTTGGAGTATCAGGGGTGTTACATCATTAAATCTATTTCTAAACACATTGCATCTATTTCTATAAGCTTTCCTCAATTTTTATTTAGTTGTTTTTAATTTGAGTCCAAATTGAGATCTGGAATTTAATTTCTGGATCTGTTTCTTTCAGCAAATAACGATATTTGAAGTTATGCTGGGAAACAAGTTGCAGTGTTATCAAAGCAATTTTGCCTGCATCTAAACCCATGTTAAGTAGAGCTTTGAAAAATGCTTTTGGCAGGTCATTTACCCTTAGTCTCTCAGAATTTTGTTCAAAAATATGTTGTGGTACTTTTAGCTGTTTGTTGATCAAACTTCTTGGACTCCTTTTTTGAAATTCATGACAAATCAAGGGTCACTTGAAAGCTGCTTGTTTCAGTGGCATCCTTGATTGCCTTCTGGGATGTCTGTCAAGAAGCCCAGGTCAGTGTTGCATTATTTTTGCTCTCTTAGTAGACTGTTGAAACTTTTATGGAAAAGTGGAAGAAAATGAGATTTCAAGGGGATAAAATGAATCCTGATTTCAGTACATGTTCCTAAGATGCTCTGGTATTTTTTCACAGCTTGCTGGTAATAAGCACTACTAGCACAATCACCCCTGGAAGATGAACGATAGAAAAGCCATTTCAAAATTTTCATCCAACCGCATATAAATATAAATTCACTCCTAACCAATGTCAGTTATTGCTTGATAATCCTTGTCCAGGCTGATAAAACCAGTGGGCCTTCAGTCTTTTGATTTTAGTGATATACTGTAAGCCCTATTTCTTTCCTTTAATCAGCTAAAAGTATTATGAAGAGTGTGTTACAACAAGGTATCATTTCCTCTTAGCAGGTACTGAAAAAAAATAAAAACAATATGAAACCAAGCAAGTGTATTTATTCTGAAAATCAGGATTTTGTCATGGCTAATACACATTGAGTGGAACGAACTTTTAAATACACAACAGCGAGACAGCAATTCATTTTCAGATCAATACAATACCCAGTGATGAAAGTGGTAGTCTTTACATTGATTTCAGTATCTGGTAGGTTGAATGTCCTGAGCGGCAGGCAATTTTGTAACTCATGGAAGTGTCCTCCTGACACATCTTACCTGTATAGATTTCCTAGTGTCTTCAGAGTTCATTATAGCTATCCAAACTTGGGACGGTATTTGAAATTTTGCTGATGTTTTGGGAGGTTTCGCTTTTTTGTTTCATTTGTTTTGTTTGTTTTAATCTTAGAATCATAGAATGGTTTGGGTTGGAATGGACCTTTAAAGATCATCTAGTACAACTCCCCTGCATTTAGCAGGGACATCTTCAACTAGATCAGCTTGCTCAGAGCTCTGTCCAACCTGATCTTGAATATTTTCAGGGATGGGACATCTACCATCTCTCTTGGCAATCTATGCCAGTGTTTCACCACACTAATTGCAAAAAAAAATTCTTCCTTCTATCTAGTCTAAATCTACCCTCTTTTAGTTTAAGACCGCTACCTCTTGTCCTATTGCAACAGGCCATGCTTAGAAGTTTGTCCCCATCTTTCTTACAGGCCCCATTCTAGTACTGGAAGGTCACAATAAGGTCTCACCAGAACCTCCTCTTCTCCAGACTGAACAACCACAACTCTCAGCATTTCCTCATAGGGTTAGATATATTTGCATGTTATTTTAGTCCTCGTTGATAAACTTACTTATTTAAAGAAGGTTTCAACTTTTTTTGAGAGTCTACCTTTTAGATTATTATTATATGCATAAAGACAAGTGTTGGTCTGCATTATTGAAGATACACTGAGAAAGGATTTAAAGGCAAAAAAGAGCTGGGATCAGAGAGGCCATCTTGAGTTTACTGAGAAAGGCCCATGTTTTGTGTAATTACAGATAGAAAGAATGATTTGGTCACATTCTGTCTTTTGTTACCAAGTTCTCTATGAAGGGAAATGAAAATTGACATCAATAGGGAAAAAACATTTTTCTAAAAAGCTCTTTCCAATGTTCAAATGCAGTGTCAAATGTTGATTGACTTTACATACTTTGTTAAACATTTGAAATACTTTTTTTACCGTCTGACAAAGCCACAGCTTCAAACCAAACAAGACATTTTCAGTTACTAGGATATCTTTTGTTAGAAATCATAGGATGTTGTTTAATAGGCTTTAAAGGACCAAGCTTTCAGTGCTGACTCTCCAGAACTCAAATCAATACCTTTGTGCATGCTTCTTCAGGGCACCAAAAAATGTCCCATGTATCCATAAGTTTGGTCATTCTGTTGTATTGGACCAAAAACCTATGAAAAGTGAGTTTAGATGTATCTCTGTGTAAACTATTTCTGCCATAGTGTAATCTAATATCCTGGCCAGCTATGGTCAAAGATACTCAGCTTGTAATTTTGTGAGAAAATTATTTAGGCTTCTGTCATTTCTTGGTCCTCCAACTTTCTCTGCAAAACCCAGGCAGGGACAGGAATGAGCCACATGGGAGACCCTGCATCTGTCTACAGCACCACCTCTTCATGCTGACGGATGAGGAAAGTCCTTGCTTCTTTGTGGATAAAAAACGCTGAAGGCCAGTCTATTTCTTTCCTTCACAAGCCTGTACGATCAGAAAATGCTGAGGACTTCTCAGGGAGGAAATCGAGGACCATGTGCTGCATGGAGTACAGCATGTGTGCCAGGAGCAAGGAGATGTGAAAAAACATGGACAACTCAAACTTCCTCTAATGGGCAAAAGAATCGTATAATCATAGAATCATAGAATCGTTAAGGC
>VWZK01002420.1:0-36405 GCA_013396935.1 Baryphthengus martii | reverse complement strand
TTTTTTTGGGGGGGAGGGGGACATTAGGGTGGGCTTCTTTGATTGGAATGTTGCAACCTGCTTTTATTTTGATTGCCTTTTGTCAGAAGCTATCAGTTAAGAAAATGTTAAGCTAACTCATTTCAAAAAGTAATAATAATAACAACTTAACTATAGTTGGAAAAAAATTGTTTCAACATGACAGCAGCCTTGGCAACCCTAAGGCAGAAGCTAGTGGAGCTACCAAGCCATTTTTGCATCAGAAATGAATAAAATCTGGATATAATTCCATGGACAGTTTTTCTTGAAGAATAGTTGATTAAGAATTGTCCATCCCCCTGCCAAAACTCTTTGCCCTCTAAGACTGATGTTTCATGAGACAGCCGAGCTATTCAAATGACTTGTTGAAGCTGATAGTAGCAATCTCACTCCTAGCCTTGTGTTTTTACACCCATTTCCCAGTTAGTTTTCACTTAGTTCAGCGGCTTATAAGGGGTCAAGTGTGCGCACACAGTAGGGGGGAAGGGGAGAGCAGAATGCGTTTCTGACAGCAACAGTTATATCAGGCTTGAAGTCTCTTGAAGCATTGGCATCAGAGTGCAGCTGTTGGTAATCCTTTACTGTAAACTGAGTCAGTGGAGAGGACTGCTGCTGTGACCGGTTTACAGTGTGGCTTGTAGATCTGCCCGTCCATGGAGGGTACAAGGAACTACAGTGCAGAACTGGGAACCAGCAGTGAGGAACGAGGAATCCAGGGCAAGAACTTCTTAAACTAGCTTTGAGAGCAGAGCTGGGTTGGGAAACTACATCCTCTGTTTCAAAAGAGAAAGCCATCTATGCTAACCTGCTCAGAACTACAAAGGGTGTGGATTTGCAATCGATTTAAACTGATAGGGAGTACTGGCTGACATCAAAAGGGGCAATACTGCCCGTCTCAATCCACATCTTCCCAAATTCTCCTATATGCCAATACCAGCACTTAGGTGAACATGCCTTGAGCTTTGCTAGGCAGCTGCTTTGGTGAAAAACTGTTCCTTCCTTCTGTCTCAGCAGATGAGATTTCAACCAGAGCAGTTACCCAATCTTTTAGGTGGCACATAGGCTCAGTTTCTAGTGGTTTTTTTTTGTTGTTGTTGTTTATGGGTTGTTTTTTTTTGTCCCATTTCACAATGGTTTTCTTTTGGCGTAAGAGAATTGACAAAGAAGTTTTTTAAGCCTCTCCATCTTGTGGCTTATGAGTTTATGGTCCCCAGCTATTTGCTCATCTGGTGTGCTGGCCTGTAGGAAGAAATGTGTGACTGTGCTTCAGTGCACAGTCTGTCTCAGGTAACAAAGCCTCACCTTCACTGGCTGCATGAGTTAAGGTGCTAGACTTTGTACTGACATGTACCTATGCCTAAATCTGCATTGTCTTGCACTCACCCATTTTTGAAAGCTAAGGATAAAACTATATGGTATTAAATCCATATGTATGAATGTACCAAACAACAAAGCTAAGGAGAAGGTAATAAAGAGGCACTTGTTTCAGTTTATGGAGCTGAACAACAGAATACAGTAAACTCATTAAATTCCTTTCTCCAGAGAAGAAAAGGAAAAAAAGGTTCTTATTATTTCAGAAAAGACAATGCCTTTTCAAAGCTGAAAGAAAGCTGTGACCGAAACCCATTGGAAGGTGAAAAAAATTCGTGTGGTGAAGAAAATGGGAATTATTTAAGATATTCTAATGAGTGGTCAACTGCAAAACCAGACTCTAAGGCATTTAACTTAATATTGCATTATAGCCAGATTTTTAAAATTTAGTCCTCTGCAGTGTCAACAAAACATGTATTAAAAACATGTAGCATCTCAAGCGTAAATTTCAGAAAGAAGTTAACATCAAAGAGAGATCTATTTCAATTGAAATAATGCAGAGATCTTTTTATACAACATTGGACTGTGTAGTATTTTTATGAGCAGCCTGCAAGTAAGTGTAAAATTGTTGCAGTACAAATTTGCAGGTGATGGAAATTGGCAAGGAAGTATATTGATAAGGCAGATTGCAAAATCTCAACGTAATTTTTGTTATACCAGCATAAGAGCTTGTTAATGATTTGTAATATAATGCTACCTTGTAAATACCGGAAAATTCCTGTTGTAAGATGGTGAGGATAAAAGCAGAAATGTCATCTTGATTGTAAACAAGACAGCAATGATGGGAAAAAAGAAGTGATTTTTATCTTTGTATATGCTGTTAAGGAGAATGATATTGAAATGTTGCCACTAATTCTGATCTGCTCTGGAAAGGATGTTGGAAAATTGGAGAGGGTTCAAAGGGGAGAGAGATGTGTGTTTGAAGGCTTAAAATTACTCCCCCACCATCACCACATGAGGAATTCCCCCTGTTCACTTCGATCAAAAAGGATAACTGAGAAACAACTTGGTGAGTACTGAAGTACCTTAACAGGGATGAAGGTTACTGGTTGATAAAAAGGGCCTTTGTAATCTCACAGACTGATACAGAACAAAATAATAACTGGAGACTGAGGCCAGTTGCTCAAATTAGGCAGCAGCCCTGAATTAGATAGCTTTAGCAGCTCCTTCCTGCTGTGCTGGTACAGCTGTTGGAAAGATACAATGAACTGTGAAAATGATGGGGGTTTATTTACTTATTTATTTTCCTCAAACCAGGCTGGCTTTTCTTTCTTTCTTTTTCTTAGAACCTTAAATGAATACTCTTATTAAACAGGTGAAATACCTCATTTATTTCAATATAACGCACAAATACTTTAAGGTTTAAAGTTGAAGGTGTACCCTCGCTAATATGATTTACTCTGATTCGATCCATTTGAAAGGGTACGATGATGCAGAGAAAGGTGGCCAGAAAACAAGATCTGTGTTGAAAGATTGAAGTATTTGTGTTGCTTAATCTGAAGATGAAAAGGCTGAAAGGAGATGTAGAATGCATGAAATAATGAATTGTATTCATCAGGGGCCAAGCTGGAGCAGGGGATACTTGAGGTGCATCTTCTCTGATGACTAGCCTCTGTAAAGTAAAGTAACGTGTGCGATCTGCATTTGTAGGGAATTTCAAGAGGAGCGTGGACAAACATTTTCCAGGACTAGCAGAAGATATCTGGGTCTTTGCAGGACAATGGAGAAATTAATGGACTGCATCATAGGGTCCCTTCTTGACCTGTAACTGCGGGAAAGATTCAGGATTCTTTTTTTTTTTAATTCACTTTCTAAAAAGCATATGTGACAATGGAATAAAATAGGTGAGATTTGGTCTAGGAAAATCGGTTGAGTGCAGTTTGAGAAAATGTGTTGAATTGAAGTGTGATGAGGCTGATTGCTTTTATGAAGTAATTAAATCTGTAGCTTTAATCAGAAAGGTGCAAATTCTTTGATCGAGGGAGAAACAAAGGGGTGAGGACTTCTAATCTGATTGGGGAAGTTTACTTTGATACAGATGAATTCAAAGGCTGGGCCTCTTCTAAACAAGATAAATTTAGATGAACAATTTGGAGGGAGAAGTGTTACCCCCTGATTTGGTTAAAACTACTTGGAAGGTGGTGGCTTTATAAGCAAAGGCTCACTGGTGGCCTGGTCTAAAAGTAGACAGAATTGTGGCCTTTCATCTTCAGAGGCTGCCAATTGATACAGGCACCTGAGTCCACAGGAGCAAGAGACATAAACACTATGGTGCATCTGCTGCTTTTCTTATACCTGAAGACTTGGTTATACTGGGAGTTTGTTTTATCAGCATTCAGGAATTGTGACTGCATGAGTTCAAGCCCCTGTTACAAAAACAATAAAAATGTGGTTTGCACTGATGTTGTTCCAGGCATAGTGGAAGTAGCAGCAGCATGGACAAGTACATTCTTAACAGTTTGTGCTGCCGAAAGCTACTGGTAGCTAAAACCAAAAATAAACCCCTAAAGCCTAATTCTTCTTTGCTTGCAGATATTTCATTGCATAGAGAAGCTGCAGCAGTTTATTGAGTAGTTTGCATCTGTCTTTTGCTGTGTTACTGTGTTCTCATTTGGATAGTTTAGTAATGTACAGACTCTGTTTTCTCCTAGTGACTTGCTCCACAAGGTAATTCAATGTTATTTTCAATGATGCTTTGGAAATGGGTTTCTCTAAAGTTAACGTGCTTCTAGCCAATGATGTGCTCTGCAAGGCAGAGTCCTCACAGGGCTCTAGACAAGCACTCTAGAAAGCTATAGGCGTCTCAGAACACACACTTACTTCTGGTCCTGCTCGATGGAAATTGGATTTTCTTGCTATCGTTTTTTTTGCCTAGGACACTGCTTAAGGATCTAGGTCTCTTGGGATTTGTGCACAAATAAAATTGTGCACCTTGACCTTTATTTGTCTCTGGCTTTGTAAACTTAGCTGTTGGGATATTTGCTGATATTATGTCGTTTTAGAACAGACTGTGGAATAAACTAAGGTATCCATGGAAAACTTTGAGCTGTGTGGAAGGTGATGATTGCTGAGTGGACATAAGGTTCTCAAGGCAGATTGAGAAGCGCCTCTGAAAGTATTAGTCTTTGTTACCAAACAAAACACATATAGGAGAGTGTGAAGTGATAGGAATGAAAATGAGCAAGTGTTACAGTCAAACTAAAACTTTAATTTTCACTAGACTGAAGTTTCTCTGGCTTGGCTCATGCTTGAATCTTGTTAGGAGAAGGATATCGCTTCAACTGGAAGAAAAATCCTTTCATGTTCGTTTTGTCTTAAATTAAGGACTTCCACTGTAGGCTGGCAGTCTGGGATGGTGGACTTTTGGTTATGTATTTTTGATACTTTCTCATTCAGATTTTGAGTTTGGCTATACGCTCACCTAATTACTGAGTTGAAATTAGTCAAAACAGACTGTTCTAGCAGCAAGATTAGAAAAAGGTCCTATTTTAAGACAAGGTGAACTTTACTGGTTAGCCTGGTATCAAGATGGGAGTGTCTTCTATCCCTTCTCTTAGCCCATGTGTACCGGTGATTCATTAAATCAGTACAGTTGCTCTAATGCCTCTGTTAGCTATATGTGGAAAGCCTGCTTATCCAAGGAACCCTTATTTTTTATTTACAAGGTGTAATTTTCAGTTTTTCAATAACGTGGCTAGTGAAATCTGCAGCAAGGGTAGCCATTGTTTTCAGGAGAGAAAACAATGCTTGCACTAAGCATGTAATTGTGAAAATTCTCTTCAAATGTAAAGCCTCTTGCACTGGCCAAATGGAAGGCAAGACCTTCACAATTGAAGGGACTGCTGTATAGAGAGGGATTATAATTCTTGACACTGGATCTCTTGCAGCATCCTCTGAGGTAGTGTGGTTTTACACTGCCCCTTACTGGGCCTCCCTCATAGTGCAAGAACTGAAGGAGATCTGGATGTCTGAAAGTTTGCTCTATTTTGGGGTTTTGCATTTATTTTTGTTGCTATAAGCTAAATAAAATACAGTGCTAGTCTTGTGTGTCAAACCAGGTTATTTATATTAAAAGTTATTTTACACTTGATTTTAGTATTTCTTGACGTTCAGATGTTTTATTGTGTCCTTCAAGTTTCTTTGAAATGTCCCTGTGGAGTTTGTTGATAATGGTTTCTGGTACTCATCCAAACTGGTGGAAGCGATGAAAGCTTTAAGGGGACTATGATTTGCCTTTCATTTTAAAACTAGTGACCAACAGGCATGACTTTGGACCACATTGACGCTACATTACCATTCATCGCAGATTAAAAGATCTGCAAGAATGAGGAATTAGAATCTGTAGGAATTCATTCTGTTATTCCTGGAAAGTGAGATAGAGCTGAGTTCACTAGATAAACATAAAACAACCCCACCATTTGGCTTTGTTTGCTAAGAGTAATCTTCTCTTTAGAGCTGAGGACATATTGTTTAGCTAAATGAGTTGCTTGGGTAGAATGATAACCGGGGAGAAAATGCAATGAATTTTTCAGTTTAAAAATGAAAGGCGACTGAGTTTACTAATTAGTTCTGTTCCCATGGCATGTGGAGATCTTGTTTAGAGGTTAGTTTTATATCTTACAGTACTGACAGGGAGTTAAGTTGGTGGAGTTTTGGTATGTAATGTGCATCGCCTAGTACTCTATAGATCCTGATGAATTATCATTTTGTTGCAGAGAAGGAAGCTTGGAAGTGCTTTTAGCTGATGGATACAATCAATTGTATCCTTAAAACTGAGCTTAAAAATATAAGATGTCCTCATAACTTAGTGAGCATTTCGCTTATTTTGTATGACAGCTTTCATCTGTTTGTATCTGTTGTACTTTTTGGGGGAGGGCTTTTCAACAATACCTAAAGTGCAGTAGATATATGGTGGGAAACAAAATACTTACCTGGCTATATTCCCAGCTCCCCTTATGATGCATAGTTAAGTACTCCACTCTAGGAACTAATTACTCAAGTTAAAGGATTTGTGAAAATGCTTAAATACTTCTTGACAATTCGGCTGTACAGCCATACAGTGCAAAGTTTTAAAAGTGATGATTCTTACTGGACTTAATTTGATGAAGGAAAATACCTGCTGGGGTATGGATAAAAGGCAGCAAAAAGTACCCCTTGTTACAGACAACCTTACTTATAGCATAGAATAGTCTTTCTGTGCAAAACCTGCTAGGTCCTTTATGGAGTGAGGATGGTGATGGACAGAGTGTGAAGGATTTGTGGCTGAGTATTCTGGATGTGGAGGAGTGACCTGTGGTCCACAGAATTAATAGGGGAAAGTACAAAAAACTCCAGGAGAAAAATGTATTTATTCTGAGATTGCTCAAGAGTCAGGAACTGGTATTGTAAGGAAGACATACACCATTAGAAGATTAATGAAGGGTGTTTTTTTCTTAACTTGTTGACTCAATAGCATGTTATTCCTTGTGGACTGCTTTATCAGGCTTTTCAGAGACCACATTCTAATAGGATGACTTGGTTTGCAAACACTATTTCATTTGGTTGCAGAATGTAACTCTTGAGTCACCATAGCCTCATGGCCTACATAATTCATGAGCCAGTCTATAACTAATTGCTATGAAGAATTCCTCTAGTCTAAAGAGCGTAGGCATGAGAATCAGTCTCTTCTAAGATACCTGTATGTGGATGTCTCTAATTATAAAGACCTGGACTAACACTTTTTTAAAGTACCAAAACCTATCCTTTTAAATGGGCAAGATTATCAAAAATGTTACTGGTGACAGTTTGTGGGAGTTCCAGCACTAAGTGGGGGGATCTGAAGTTCTCTAGTACAAGCTGGTCTACTCAATTTCTAAAACGCTTTCCTAAATGATTTTGTCAGTCTTCTTGGGTCTAACAAATGTGTAATGTTGTTGAATGTTATAAATGTGTTTCTGTGTGTACTCAAAGGCCAGCGTTTTGAATTCCTGAACAAGGAGAAGATTGAGATAGTGATGCTTATCAAATGAATTGTGCTCAGCAACCGTGTCTAAGAAACTCTGACTTCAAAAAAAGCTATGAAGTCAGAGAAAGGTTAGTTAGCCCTTGTTAATCTAAACTCTTTTATCCTGCCTAATGAAGGGAAGCAACATCATAAAGCTAATCTGCAGGCTGGAACTGTCAGTGCCATTACTAATTTTTTTTTTTTTAATTTTTTTTTGTTTTGAAAAAACAAGACTAAATGAACCATGAAAATAAATTAATGATAACCTGATTTTTTTTTTTATCCCATGCAGGTTTTCTCAGGTTCTGAAAGTAGAAAGACATCTGGTTGCTAACTGACCTGAAACTTGTGCTCTACATTGGAAAGATCTGCAGTGGGAGACATTCACCTTCACATACTCCACAGCAGTCTGCATCAGAAGAAAGGGACTTCATGTACAAGAGTGGTTCAAGATGATAATGTAACATTGATAACGCTGAAGGTGTCCCCAAGAATAACTGGTTTTATAAGAGGCTTCTCCCTCCTCTCCCCTTCCTTTNTTTTTTTCCCCCTTCCTTTTTTTTTTTTTTTTTTAATAACTTCCTGTCTCAGAACAACAAGCAAGATGCCAGCCAAGACACCCATCTACTTGAAAGCTGCTAACAGTAAGAAAGGGAAGAAATTCAAACTAAGAGATATCTTATCTCCTGATATGATCAGTCCACCACTTGGAGATTTTCGTCACACTATACACATTGGAAAAGAGGGACAACATGATGTTTTTGGAGACATCTCCTTTTTGCAAGGCAACTATGAGCTGTTGCCTGGAAATGAAGGAGAGACCAGAATTAGCCAGTCTGGTGGCCACAATGAATTCTTAAGGGCAAATAGCACTTCTGAATCCATGTTTACAGAAACTCCATCACCAGTGCTCAAAAATGCTATTTCCCTTCCTGCCATCGGGGGTTCTCAAGCCCTTACACTGCCCTTACTGTCACCAGTGACATTCAGTTCAAAGCAAGAATCCATCCGGTCATCAAGAAATCCTAGGCTTAGCTGTGAGCCAGTAATAGAAGAAAAATCGCAAGAAAAAAGTAAACAGATAGAGGATGGAGAAACATACAAAGATGACATATGGGAGCAAAATGGTGGTTCTTCGCATTTTACTAATGGTAGAGACAGTAACTCATCCAGCTTTTCTGAACGATGCACTGATTGGCAAACAGTTGATTTATTTGATGACAGTCAACTTTCATGTGAACTAACCAAGACAAAGACTAAGTCCGAAGAATCCCTTTCAGATCTTGCAGGCTCTCTTCTCTCATTACAACTTGACTTGGGACCTTCACTTTTGGATGAGGTCCTCAATGTAATGGACAAAAATAAATCTTAGAACTGGTACTCCCTTGCTTCTTTATAAATGATTCACTTAAAAACATAGTTCAAAAGTAGAGACGCTTAAAAAACAGCTGCATTTGCAGTTGTTTGACGGGTTTTCTAAAAATATTCTTAAAATGCTATTTTTTTACCTATTGTTTTTCATGATTTTTATTACTCTAAATTCTCATAGCAGGAAGGTAAATTTTAGTATCAGTTTTCAGTAAATATAAAAATTTTTTTAAGTACCAGTATTAATGATTAGAAACTTAAGAAAAAGAGTTTGAGGATGACATTGATGTGACATTTGGTTAGTTCACTTCTATGGGCTTCTGAGTATATGAGAATCTCTAAGTGTCAGAAAGGAGACTGATAATAATTATTCACTTCTATAAATTATTACAACATCACTTTACAAGTAGGCCTCTTTCAAGAACCTTGTGTTTGAGGGTTTGATAGTGTTTTTCTTCATTCCCCTAGTACCATTTCTGTTGTACCTTCACTGTAACTACTTTCTCGGTCTTGTACTACCGCTCTGTATTCAGACATGGACAACTTGAAGGCTTTTTCAGCCTGAACACCTGGTCCAGAGTCTCAGCTGCTTTAAATGAGTATGCACAAACTTACACAAGTTGAGGCTTGGGCTGACATTGTATATGAAATGATATGTTGTAAACAGGTGACACATGCAAGATATTATGGTTAAATTATTTTAAAAGTTGAAAGATATTTTTTTGTGTGCATATTGGCTTTTTGCTGCAGAGCCTACACATACAGTATCTCATCAAAATAGTCGCTTAGCATTATTGGTGCTCTTCTGAAAACTGTATATTTGTGTGTTTGAAAAGAAATATGTATTGATACTCCTTGCCTTTTTTTTCCTCATTTATTGCCACACATGCTTAAACTTGCAACCGATTATTTTTATTTTTAAAGAAAGCACTGGTTATTCACAATGCTTGTGATGTGTGCTGCAACAGCCAATGTTTTGGGAAATGTGAATCCTTTAATACAGTACCTACATGGATTGCATAGATAATTTGTGCAATACAATAAAAAACCTTTAAATTGCTACACCTTTGTGATTCAGTACATAGCCTCACCAAAACATGAAGCTTTGTTTTCTGCTGTAATGAAACAGACTGCAATATAGTTGCAGAAATATGGGACCAAGGAGGGTAGATCAATTCTATCTTAATTCAGTTGACTTCTCCAATTCGGTTTACTTCGTGTGGTTTTAAGGGCAAACTCCAAGCAGGTAAGACCTTCTGGAATATACACTGATTTTAAGTAACTGGAGACGAGAGTGATCCTTTGGTCCTAGTGAAGTTAATGGAAAAGGTCCAGCAACTTTCACTGAAGTATTTAGGTAAAATCCTGACAGTTCGTAGACCGTTCTTCATTAAATAACCATATTTATATATATTTTCCTATCGGAACATGTAGGTCATGGATAATTTTATATGTATTACCCTTAAAATTTCTAGGGAGTCAATGCTAACTAATTCCACCCTTCAGTGTGGTTTAGAGACACAGTCATTACCCCTGTTTCCAGTTAAGTACTTATATTATTGTGCATTAATGAGACGTGCAGCTATAATCTCCCATATTATTTCTGTAGATGAGGAACTGAGAAGTAGAATGGCCAAGGACTGTGTTTATTTTTAAGATAATGCTTATGTCTCACTATTGCAGGAGGTTTTTGGTCTGTAATATCCTTCCTATGTGATTGCTCTTTTAAATTTGTAAATCCTTAGGTCTGGTGATGAGGGTGGGTGGTCTGAACTGAAATAATAACCATTGCTCCAGGCAAAAAGAGCTACTGTGTTGTGGATGAGAATCTTTGCTCAAGTCAAGAATAGGATTTTTACACTGGCAAAGTAGATTTCATCTTTCTTTAAAGCCTTGTTGTTACTTGCTCAGAAGCTGGATTCCCTGAATTGATCTGATCTGCTCAGCCTTACATCTAAAGACCTAGAAGATGCAAAATTGAAATGCTCTCAGCTTCTGTTCTGATGTGGTCTTCTGTAAAATACTGCTTTGTGAAATCTGATCTGGCATCTCAGCTGTCACAAGACAGCTTGTCAGATCAAACCCTTAAATTTCTGTTTTGTGAGAAGTTCTGCCTTCCTGAAGTCTTGATAAAATTCTTAACGGAAATTAGACTTTCCAAGGGGGAGTTACACAGCAATTTCCTGAAAATCAAGATGCTGCTGCAAGTTGGCCTTCTGGCTGGAACAGAGGACTGGAAGGAGTTGCCTTGGATATCACATCAATTTTCTGCGACCACGGGGCAAAGTATGCTAACTCTACAACTGCCCAGAAAGTTCCACAGATGCTTCACACATCTTTCAGCATGCCAGAAAAAACCTCCCCATCTCTTCTACTAACTACAGTAGTGCAGTGAAGACCGAAAGATCTATCTAAATGTGCCAGAGGAAGAAGGCAGAAGCCACAAAGCATATGCCTAGCTCCTGCATGAGTATTTGATAAATTCCTCACTTGTGCAATCCGACAAGATGGGCTATGCATAATACAATAAAAACACATACCAGAGAATCCAACAGTTATCCAATTCAAGAATCTCTGAACCTCTGTCCCACTTCCCCTGCCAACCGAATCGAGGTGATCAGTACTGTGCTGAGAGGATGTCAGGGGAAGGTAAAGAACAGGTCAAATACTGGGAAGTGCACAACCCCACACTGATCTGTTTTTATTCCTAACAACTCCAGTGCTTTAGAGGAAACTGAAAAGCAAAACAAACCTCCAAGCTAATCACAACTGAATGATGGAAAGCAGCCTGACAGGGAGGCAAGTAGAAACCCTAAGGATAGGAGTTTCGTACAAACACAGTTTCTTTTGAAAATCCCTTGAATAGGCACATCAAGTAATTAATGACTTCCACAGCAACCTTCCTTTCTTTCCCATATTGACCAAAATACAGTATATTAATAAAAGTTGCTCATCGTTGACATTTGTTGGAATTCACACTCTTGAAACTTTAACATACGGAAGGTATCCATTTCATTTCACCTGTTTACCCATACCACTAGAAAGTGTATACAGGACTGAACCATAGGATTTGCTGGCAAATGGGTATAGATACCTGTATGGCATGCAAACATGATAGAAAAGGGCAGAAAATCTAATAAAAAAATAAATCTGAAGAGCATCATAAACAATACCTTGTTTAAGAATGATTTTACTTTATAGTCCTTTTCCTTTTTGCATTTATTGGTGGTAACAAGGCAGCTAGTTACCAGGGTTAGGGCTGAAGGATGTTCTCTAATTTGTGCAGGAAATCTGCAACAAGAAAAGGCTGAGGCCAAGTTTCGGAGAAACACAGAAGGTATGTCAGCTCCATTTTTTTCATTCCTGCTAGAAGTAGTGAGAGAAGGGACACTTTGGGTGGCCGCCTTTTTGAGAATGTCAGTCATGACCAGAATCAGAAGCAGCTGTTTGATATAGGAAATATAAATAACCCAGATGCAAGCCTAGCAGGGAAGGTGTTGGACCTGGCACACTGAGGCCAAATAAAGTTGGCATGATGCAAGAAGAAGCTAAGAGACACACTGGACTTTATTCCAAAGAAAGAAATTAATTGTTGTGAGCAAATTCATTAAATTGGCAGTGACCTAACTGTTCTGCTTGCATTCATTTGCTTGTCGTATGAACACAATGTACATTAGTACATCTGTTTCCTATAAATGCTTTCATTTTATGTGTTGTTTTTTTTTTTTCAGGGGTTTCCTGACTCCCAAATATATGGCTGGATCCATCACTAACTGCTTCTCTCTAGTTATCATTTTACAAGTGCTAGAAAATTGAGGAAGTACCTAATACTTTCTGTTTATTTTTTAATATTGTAAGCTCTTTTCTCCCTATAACAATTATAAAAGGACTGATTTTGCCCTGGTATAAATTATCATCAGTCCAATAAAATCACAGATTCTGATTTATACCAGAGTATTCCCAAAGAGAAGTAAACTTCCCAGAATATTTACACCTTAGGGAATATTCTTTTTCACAGGTACACTGCAGTACAAACCTACACATTCTTCAAGCTATTTCTTTTTTTCATTGTCTAAGACAATTATTTCTTAGCTTGTGCTCAGAGAAACTGGGGCTTTAGCTTTGTGGATGGGTAACTTTTAGCCTGTACTATGTTTCCTTTGCTTCTTAAGATATTCATATACTTAGGAACCTTTCTTCTATTAGAACCTCAAATCAGGGTGC
The DNA here is from genome assembly GCA_013396935.1 of Baryphthengus martii. Classification (NCBI taxonomy): domain Eukaryota; kingdom Metazoa; phylum Chordata; class Aves; order Coraciiformes; family Momotidae; genus Baryphthengus; species Baryphthengus martii. The sequence goes on along the minus strand of VWZK01002420.1, from coordinate 23,441 downwards.
CATATGAGCTGTGGCAGAGCGCTCCTATGGCATCCCTGGGGCAGGGACTGAAGGCCCTGGGCTGAGCTGAAATGGGGGTCCTGAGCCCATGGACAGGGATGAGGGTCCCACTTGAGAACCCTGATGCTTCTAGCAGATTTTTGTGGGTAATACTTTTGATCTCAGAGATGGAGTTTAATTTTATCTTCAGTTAGTCATAAATAGTCACAGAAGCCACCTAACATACTATCAGGTTTTGGTTCAGTACAAATGAAGGAGCCTTGGGCCATTCCCTGTTTGCTACATAGGATGGAACCTATTTGCTCATTTAGCAAAAGGCTGATGCCATTCCAGGGCACCTAACTGCCTCACTAAAAAATGCTGCAGTTTTACAAGACGAAGTGCTGATCAACAAAAATACTTCTCAAGAAGAAAGTTGCTCCCACGTATTGCAGAGGTAGGTGTATTTTTGTAAATATACACAAAGTCAGATGCGACATGTCAGTCAGTGCCATTACTAATTTTTTTTGCCAAATAGATTTTTTTTGCCAGTCCCTCCTTGTGTCCTTTCAGCTGTAAGTGCTTCGAGGTCACAGTCCCCAGATATTCCTCAGAGATAGTCACATTACACTATAAGGTGCTGTCTCATGTACTTTTGAAAGATTAGTGGACCTGGCACTTTTCCTTGATTCTTGCCAGACTCCTTCATACATACTGTCAGCTCAGTTGCACCTAATGAAAGCAAGCCAGGCCCAGATCCAACCCAGAGCCTGAACGAGCCATCATGGAAACTACTCACCTTAATTTGGTCCCCAGGAGCTGTCTGCTGCAATCCCAACTGGAGTCACACAGACTAGTGGGGCGTTCTGGGAAGAGACACCCAGGCATAGGCCCATCACTGGGAACATGAAGAATAATGCCATCTATTGCGCCAAACATATATCCTGAGGACCTAGACCCAAGAAGGACCATGGCTAGTCCTTGAAGATTCACCCACAGGAAAGTCATGGGGTGCACACAGCTGCCCTCAGAGTGCAAGTGTACTAACTCTACCATCAATCGTGTTCTTGGTCAGGAGGCAGTTTCAGGCTTTAAACACAAGGGAATCATTGTGTAAGCATCATGAAAGAGCCTTTGATTAAGACAGTTCCAATCTTCCAAGGCAGAAGAGAAAGGTCAAAGCAATTGGTGACCAGAGAGACAGTAGGTCACTGAGGAGCAAGACTGGAGAAGAAGCAGAAAGATTCAGGAACAGATCTAGTTGGAAGGCACAGGACCAAGAACCTCACAAGAACAGCACGGCTGCAATTTAGGAGTCCTGCCTTATGAACTGCTATGTCAACTTTTGAGGGTTTTGTTTTTTCTTCCTCTGGGCACATTTACAGCTCCCGTGTGCCCTGACAAAAGGAAAATCTGGCTCTGGTTCTGTGGACTGTGTGTTTTGCCATGCACTGGCCAACTGTGCTTGTCACAGTCTGACCAACACCAGGTTTCCACCTGGCACACAGAAGCTCCTCACATCCAACAACTTTACACTGCCAGGGTATTATCCCTGCATCCTCCTCCTCCCAAGGTTTATGTTGCCCAAATTCAATGGCAGAATTTTAAAAGAAAATGCGATAACATCATGGAAATGCAATAAAGTTAGGTTAGACCAGGTTCAATCCCTACACCTGGCCCAACAAATGATAAACAGACATGTGTCTAATTTCAGAAAATGACTTGGGAGGTATAAATCTGACTTACAGCCTTAGGTAGTAGAGTAACTTTGCTAGAAGTATTTTCCAGGATAGCAGATACTTGCACTGACCTTTCCTAGTGTCTATAAACAGCTTCACCAGGGAATATTTAGCTTGGCTTCCCCTCTCACCTTGTGGGAAGCGGTACTTTTCTGTGTCTGAAATGACACAGATCAGTGTCACAGGAACATAACAGCTGTACTGAATCACATCTAACTCCATCTAGCCAACATCCTGTGACGTAAGGGTGAGAGCCCAGGGAAGAGTGCTGGCCACAGAGGGCTGTAGAGTTGATGAGACATCATTTCCTCTGTATCTGCAAACCGACTACTCCCACTCATCTTCTTGTCCTTCATTTGTTTGTTTCTTTGCTCCATCACCTTCCCAGGGATTGTGGTGGAGCTGACAAGATCCTCCTTTCCCTTCTTGAAGATAGAAGTGACATTTGCTTTCTTCCAGTCCTGGATCTTTCTTCTCTCCAAAACTGCATCCCATGGGATTCTTCCAAGCAGATCCTTGACAGGTTAGAGTCTGTCCTGAAGTCTAGGGTTGTGATCTTGCTTTTCCCTGGCTCCCTGCTCTCAAGATCTGGAATTCCACTGTCTCATGGTCACTGCGCTACAACCAAAGCTGCCCCCAATCTTCAAATCCTCAAATGTTTGTGATCCATGTGGACTAAAAATGCATTATATGTTCTAGCACAGCATAAGCTCTAGGTTACTCATTAGCTTCCTACATATATGGTGCAGACTTAAAAACAAAAATGTGCACCAAAAATAAAACTTAAGAAACCCATGTTCACTGCCACTTTGTTGAGACAACCAGAAGCAAAAAACACCTTAACTGAAACCATTTAAGCCAGGCTCCTTAGACACCTGTCTAAAGGCAGTATCAGAATCAAAAGAAAGGATTTTAAATGTTTGGAGTCCCAGACAGCTATCATTGTCATCTATTGTGTAATGCAGTAACTGGATGCCTTATTTGTATTCTAATATTTATTCTCTTCAGAGGAAAATGAATTTAAGCCATTACTTTCTGTTTCTGAACGATACTGTAGGATGTTAGCCCTGTTTCTCAGGGCTTCCACCTATTCCTTTTTGGCAAAACACAAAGCTGCAGTACAGAAAAAATCCTGGGGATATACTTGCTTTTCCTACACTTTAATTTCTAGTAAATTTTATCTGTTGGGCTGGACAAATCGTGAGAATAGACTTACCCATAATATTTCTATTTCCTCTGCTGGCAGATACACATATCTGCAGTTCATGATTCATGTATTTATATTTAATCATCAAGTATTTTCTAAATTCAGAAAAGCTTCATGTCATTTGTTATTTTATCCAAACTGCTCTCACTAGAAAAATGCAGATGGAGACAGCAACTTGACAAGCTGACTATAAATGTTGACGTTCTGCATCCACAGGGTTGCAAGAGCTTTCCACTGGCTTATGAAATTACATTTGAACATAAGCCACAAATTTGCTAAATGTTAACTAGGATTCTATAGTGAGCCAAATACCCTGTGTCAGTGTTGGGGAAAATCGTAACCACGCTAAGGATGTGCACACTGAGAGATGCCATTTCTCATACTGGAAGTAACTTGCTTTCTAGCACTGGTAGCTGTGCTTGCACTGGTACAGTGAAGGGAGTTTTCCCCAGCATTGCCAGGGCAGACAACCAAGCTAATAGGAAGAACAAAGGGAAAAGGAAAGATTCCTCTGACTACAGCATTAACCTGAACTTCTGGGCTCTCTTGGCTCTAGCACAGACTTGAACTGTGGGCATGAACTTTGGCAAATCATTGAATCTCACTGCAGCTGAGACTGACATCTCTAGAATAAGAAAGGTAACTTTGTGCTTCTATCACCTTTTGTCTGTTCTGTCACCTTGGATGAAAAAAAAATGCAGTTAAATTGTTTGGAGGCTAGTGCTTAGTCTAAGAGCGTTAGCTGGGGTATCTAAGGAGTCAGTCCTGTTACACAGAGCTGCAGTGCTTTATTAGACTACTCACAACATGGTATTGTAAATACCTATGTTCAACAGACTGGATAAGGTTTCAATGATAGTTGCCTTAAAATAATATTTTCTATAAACTCCCATGGAAAACTGTATCATTTGAATAGAAAATACAGGCTTTGTTCTCAGTTTGAACTACAATAAATTAGAAGGAAATACGATTGCATGACTTGGAAAATAGGGCAAGACAGAATAGTGATGGCTTCAGGAAATCTAATATTCAGGGATTACAAGAAAGGCATCTCTTTTATTTGTTTGACTGTTATTGTTTGTCTTTTTGGAACTGTGCTGTGGAACAAGGACTGTCTTATCCTATGTCTGGAGAGCAGTTGGAATAACCTGGCCATCACTGCCGTTCAAGAAATAATACAACACACGTCCAACAACAGAGGGATGTTCACTGTGCCATGACACATTAGCAGAGATGTCAGACAGAGGTCAAATTTGTGCAGAATCAGTTAAGCGTGAACAGGTGTGACCAGACCACCATGAAATAACTCTCTGGTTGTCATTCTCAATGAGGCATGAGACACTCTACCCTAGCGGTATTTGGAACCTTAAGCCACACAGTATCTGACACTTCCTACAGCAAGCGAGCAAGAGAAATGGACATCCTTATTACTGCTGCATTATGAAAAATATTTATCCTCTTAATATTGTGGATTGTTCCCTGATGTGGTTAGGCATTGGAACAGGCTGCCCAGAGAGGTGGTGGAATCACCATCCCTAGAGGCGTTCAGAAAACGTGTGGATGTGGCACTTCAGAACATGGTTTAGGGGACATGATAATATTTAGTAGACGGTTGGACTTGATCATCTTGAAGGTTGTTCCCAACCTTTATGATTCTAATCAAAGGATACTTTCTTACTGTTGTTGAATGAAAGGAGGGAATCTGGAAGTAGTCTGCATGTGGGATGGTGTCCTTTCACCAGATCATTTCATCAGGGTAGGAGAGAGTTGTATAGCAAGAGGATTACTTTGCACTTCATAAAGAAAAACCCGGCTCTTATAGCCTAACAAGTAGCTGTCCCACTATCAGCAGGAGGCTGTGCCATGGCTCACTGAGTCTCAGTGCTTTCACATTAAATAAAAAAACCTCTAGGCTTTTCTACTTAACTTAAAAATTAATTTATTCAGACTGTGTTGGCATTGAGCAATGGAGACACACTGCACGCCAAGGCTAACATCCTTCAGGAGAACATCAAGACATAGCTAAGGCACGCCCAGCTCCTCTCTGCCTCAAATGTTCAGTTCTTTCTATTGAAAATTGAACATAGGAATGGAAAGTTAATGTCTGTTTGGGTCTTGCTCCAATCTCAGAGGATGTTGCCAGGACATATGCCACAACCAGACCAAGAGCACACCAGTTTCTGCATAGTCCTAGAGCTTTCACCTACCGGAATTGGGGCTTTGACTCTTCACCATGCACTTTGCTAAGTGTCACTCAGACGAAAGTGTGTCCACTGTGCCTTGCTTTCTGTGTATCCTATGACAGCAAGGAAAACGTAATTTACACACTTTTCCATTTGTAGTGCTCCTCTTGCACTTCTGAAAACCGAATATGGATTTTTAAAAGTCCTACTGCCTCCCTCTTTCCACTGTTAACCTGTACTTGCAAGGTGCATTCTGAAAGCTTCCTTACTACATTAAATCATAACCATTTGGCCCTTGGCATGTTGGAAGATACATCACAGTGGTCAAATCTGAGAAAAGAATGTAAGTTAGTGGCTGACCGATTGGATAATGTGGTGGGTTTTTTTTCTGGTATAGAATAAAACTCAATCTATAACATTATATGCGTATTAAGACATAAGTATGCACACATACAAAATGCTATACTTACACAAATTAGCATTGCTTAATGCATTGTGGGTTTGAAAAGCTTTCACATCTGGGAGCAGGGGGAGATTCTCTTGTGTGGGATTCTTTCATGTCTAAAAAAGGCTCCTTTCATGATACAGTCTTTTCTGCACTGGGGGAGTAGAGGCATGCGAAAAGGGTCTTTCTTTACTGCCTAGCTGCTTATGTTCATGAAGTTGGTATAGAACAGAACTAAGCCATTTACCTGTCCATCAACTCTGACTGCAATAGACCAAGGGTTTCAAAAGTACTTCAGGATCTCACACACATATGAACTCATAGTGAGATTTCCAAAACACACTTCTTTAGAAAGCCAGGCTAATTGTGTACTGTGTTGTGTCCCACATGGAAGTCTAGGAAATCAGGCAAAGCATAAACTGATGCTGAATTTGACTTAATGTTTTGATATTCAGATGTGTGCTAAGTGCAAATAAATTTACAAATTTGGATTGTTTGTTCATTCCTTCTTAACACGTCTTTTAATCTGCTGTGGACAATTCTATCTCTTCCTTTTTAGGGAATGTCATAAAGATATAATTTAAACTAGCTCATAAAAAGTTCATCACTGTCAGGCAGAGATATGTACAATTGCGTTTGCACATGGCTATCTTTTGGAGTCTCTGAATTGTTTCCTTTTAGGGGAAAATCTATTGACAGGGAAAACTTCCACCAGGCTTCATGCAAGGGATGTATATACAGTTATTTGCATTCCGTACCTGCTTGTTCATATTCATTATACTTTCTACCAGCATTAAATTTCTATTAAAATTATTGGTTGATACATGCCAGCTTTTCAGATCAGTCACGTCTTTTATGTGTGCAAAAAGTCTGCACATGATGGAGGCCAAGTAGAGAGGATACACAATCTGAAATAACAAACTTTCCTTCTAAAACTCATGCAGTAACCCATTCAATCACTTTTACTGATCAAATCTACATTTCTTTTGAACCTGTTTTTCTGTCCAGCTAAAGTGCTTTTCTAGCTACAAATGTGTGTATGATGTAGGAAAGGTGAAAAAAAGTATGAAGCTTTTTTCATTTAGAAAGATGTACTACTGGCAAATGTCCTTAGATATTCTAACTGAATAAACCCAGAATTCCTAACTTACACTGCAAAAGAATACCTTAAAAACCAACATATGACACAGTTTTGGTGGTTTTCCTTCTTTCCACATATGTCTGATGTTGCTTTAAATAGGATTTCACATACATTCTACAAAACTCTGTGATGTCTGGACTTGATAAAGAACAGGAAGAAAAGAAACAAAGATATATCTCAAACCCATCCATAAAGCTGTAACAATTTACACCGGTGCGGGATTCTCACAGTACCAATTAGGCTCGAGGAAATTAGGATTTCTCTGCTGTAAAACTGTTTCACAAACTGAAAGCTGTAAATCTAACCTGAGGACAGGTAGAGTCCATGGTGCTTTGTGAATTTTCTTGTTGGAATATCCTTTATATCTTTACAGTGAAGCAGCGTTTAGCTCCTGTGGAATGAAGGAAGAATTATCCCTTTAAAATATATTATCTATAGATCTGAGTGGTTGTCAGAAAGCAATTAGAAAATAGAGCTGCCTGTAGGAAGCTATATGAGTGGTTCTGGGTTTGCCTCATTCTTCTTCTCCGCAGTTCCCCGCAACAAGGCCACAGTAAAGTATTAAGAATATCTTTTTTCTGGCCACCATCCCTTGACCAGTCTAGAGTACAAGAAATGTATGAAGAAATGAATATTGAACTCGGAAGTCCTTCACAGAATCCTCAGTTATATTTTCAGTAATACATAGGTGGCGTTGAAAGTTTCCTATTCAGCCCAGTTTAGATCATGGATCTGAAACGTAATTGTGACAGGATCCCACTCTGGAATATTCAGTGCTCCTCAGAATGCATCAGGTATCTCTTGAACTCACAGATAATCACCACTTGTTTTCCATGATAACTTATCCCTGATTTTTATCTTGGTGGAATTTCAAGATGATCTCATAAATCTTCTTTATCTCATGCATTTACAGGATTGTTTTCCCCTTCTTTTATTTGCACTGCTAGATCCAACTGGCCCAAACCCTCCCTACAGTAACTGCTTTAGACCAGAGATCATTTTATTATTGTGTTTTATAAATAAATAGTTTAGACCTTTGGGTAAGATTATGTATTAGCTGAATAAGCTGAAAGAGAATAACATACTTTTATAGTCTGCCTATAAGCACTTAATGTACTAGATGAACAGTTTCTTCTGATCAGATAAAATATAACAAGGAATTTAAAACCAGCAAATCTAAATCTGATCACAAGAGATGTAGTTCTAATGCTTTGCTTCTGTCTGTTTAAGACTTGTGAAGAGGAGTCAGTCATTTTAAGACAAGCCATACACTCAAGCAAGGCTTTGCTGTGTTGCATGGAAATGGAGCAGCCCAGAGGGCACCTCCAGGTGCTGTTCAGCAACAGGACAGGAAAAAGACAGATCATCTTTAGAGCTGCTTTTTATCTGTTCTGACTAGAGGATCAGAAGGACTTTCATCGATAGCATGAGAATACAACTGAGAAAAGTTTAAGAAGCAATGTATAGTCTCTGGATGTAGCATAACAGAAAGAGGATTCTAGGAACAGCCATAAGCCTGCTCATATGTAAAAGCAAAGTCTTTTTGCCAATTTATTTAATACAGCACTGCAAAACTTAAAGTAGCTCTGAAATTATTTTTCTAAGTAAGTTCCTAAGATGTCTAAGAACACAGATCCAGTAAGAAACTGCTCTAAGCAAATGGTGAAGAATCCTTTATTACACACTTACCTATATTTCTCAAAAAATTTTTTAAAAATGAACATTTTATAACAGTTATGAAAATCACAACCACACTTTTTCCCTACTCGCTCACTCTTCTTACTTGCAGAAATAACTAAGTGATCATTAAAATCAGAACGTGTCTATGGGCTCACAAAGCTTACTGTAGGAAATCAAGAAAATCAGTTTTATATTTAGTTATGAATGCAGTGAGATCTGAAGCTCATCCTTAGTTCTACTAGTAACATATTCCAAATGTAGTAAAGCTGTCTCTCTTGCTCATGAGGGAGCCTGGACTCATTTCATTGTTCTTGTGGAATGCAGCTGCTGTGTGAAGGTCCTGCTCACAGCTGGAGAGGCAAAGGCTGGAGTTATTTCAGTACATGCTTGTTTGTAGACAAGGTCTTAAAAAGATAAAACTGTATTAAGTATTGCAGTTACCAAGATCAGTATCTCCCACATCACAACTAGTCCCATGATACAGACCCTTCCATAGCTAGGTCAAACACCATCTTCAAGCCTTTGCCTCCAGTGTTGCTGTTGTAACTCCAGCATTTCACTCTTGCAGCAACCTTCTTGTTTTTCCAGTCTAGAATCATTAAGGGTCAGTTTTTACCCTTGCGCCAGTGCTGTCTTTTACTTTTAATAGCTTTATCTCCTAGCGTTTCCCCTCTTCGCCAGTGTTACTTGTTTATAGCATTTATTTTCTCCCTTGATCTTCATTTTGCTAGACTAAACAAGCTGCTCTTTTTAAATCTCTTAAAAGGCCTTTCATTCCCTATTGATCCTGCCAGCTCATTTCTGGAATAGTCCAGTTTAAGCTCATCTTTTCTATACATAAATGGTAATGCAGTTTCCCAAAACTGATTTCACTAGTGCCTGGACTTCCCAATTTGTACTGGAAGAGCCTGCTAGAGTCTTGAGCCTGGATTAGCATTAGTGATTCCCTATATCCTGCATGAAATGAGAAGCCACTACAGACTGCAAAGCAGTGGGATGAGATGCTAGTGCTGGCTTTTGTTGCTACGTAGAAAGCTTGTCATGTGGTGCACCAGTTGAGGCTGTGTTTTTATTCCTAGCTGAGAGTTATGGTAATATAGTCCTGAATTCCTGAACTTACAGATCACTGTGGTCAGGCCTACTTCTGAAAGGGAAATCCAGCCTTAGGCATAAGTAGACATTATTTGGATATCTAACAGCACTGAAATGCTTAAAGAACCTAAAAGTCATCAAACACTTGAACAAACTGCATGTTTTATCACAGTATTTCCCTCTTATTGCTACAAGGCCATCATTGTGTCTCCCTTGCTTCCAGCTGTCTGTTCATTTTGCTTTGATAGAAAGCTGGAAGGTTTTGCTGTGAGCAAGAAAAGAAGACACTGTAAAACTGGATACTATCCACCCACCATTAGTACTGTATGCTGCCTTGCTGCCTACTCTCCTGCACCTCAGCCCAGACTGAAGTAGCAGAACAGGTGGTTCTCCGCAGGTCTGTTACGGAGTATGGAGCTGTTATCACCAGTAAATCCTCATGAAGTAAAAAGATGCACCTGAGTTCCACCCCTTCTGCACATTTGTGGTGGCAAGAAGTCCTACAGAGTTTTCACATAGTTTCCGTCTCATCTTTTATTGATAAGGTGCTGTGGGATCCCATGGATCTGGGAAGGCTGGAATCTGATATAGATGGAGATCATCCTAAGGACTGGGGGAAAGGGAAGCATAGCAAGAGGTAACTCTCAGCCCTTCTAGAAACAGTGGCTATGAATGTGTTTTGTGGATATGAGTCTCATTTTCTGAGGAAAAATTCTCACTTTTTCATGCCATCATGAAGGGGGAAAAAAAAATCCATCTTGAGTGTACCTAGACAGCTCTAGTTGCAAAACCTGGTGAAAACTTGGTGTCATTTATAGTAATGGCAAAACTCCTTTTTACTTTCCTGGGGCCCAGATGGCCTGAGTGTTAACCATAAGGTATAATATCACAGCTTCTATTTGTTACTCTCTTTGGTAAAGCCAAAAATTCTACAAATAGATTTTAATAGCTGTAATGCAAATATAATTGCAGAGAAGGTGAATTATAGCAATATGTGACAACTGAGCAAGATATCCTTAGCTGCTGAGATTGTCACAGCTTAGCTGAAATCACATTACGTTAGCAAAGAATGTTTCCCACACATTTAAAATACAGGAATAGTGAAGGTGTTAGGAACTTTAAACGTGTGGGAAGCAACTTCATGATTCACTTTGGTTTAGTGTTGGGAAGCCATGTATTGCAGAAGTTTTCCAGACTACGCTAGAGAAACTGAGTAAGATACTCAGAATGTAAAACATATCAACCTAGAAAGAAGTGAAGCCATTGTTGCATATTGCTGGCGGCAAGCACAGACACACGAGCAAAGAAGCAGTGTAGAAAAATGACTGGAAACTTGTCTTTAAAATACGGTACCTTCCAAAATAATTTCTACAAGCAGTAAGAATTACTGCATTGTGAACAAAGCAGTATTTTCACTAGAAACCTGTAAAAAGGAAAAAGGTTCAGTGCAAAATGTCTGCAGTTAAATCTCTGATGATTTAGGCTTTTTCTTTTTTAAGTGTCAATAATTTATCAAGAAGCTCAAGAGTGTTCGGAAGAATAACCCCATGCTCATTCATTTTGAAGCAGCTTCGGGTTTTTCCTTTTGTTTTCAATTTGTTCTAGTCGCATTCCTTCGAAGTGGGAAAAATAAACCAAGTATTTCTAAGATATAAATAGTTTAGGATGAGATGAGTAATTAAGTGAGAAGAAACCAGAGCTGATTGGTGATAGATCTAACTGACATTACAGTGAAATTTCATTCTTTCCTACTAGTTCAGCATTGAGGAGGTGATGATTTTATGAAACAAAGCTCCATAAAAATACAATGTATTGCAGAACATTATTATGCCCACAAAATAAAAAGCAACTACAAAAAATAAATACAAAAAATTACCTTTTAGTTTACTAAAGACATGCAAACAGTGGCATATTAGGTCATTTCAAGAGTTTTTCCAGGTGTTCCTGCTGCAATTTCGTACCTTAGGAAACCAGCGACTTCCATACTAAATAAGCCTTACTTTTCTCCAGCTGTCAGCAGCTCTCACTCACTTGTCTGCTTTGGAACCTGCTCCTTCTCAGCAGCAGGAATAGTAGGTGGTAAGGAGAAGGCACATTTTTCAGTTTGGCATCCTTCTGATTACACCTTTAATATTTTTGGTTTCTTCCCTCAAAGTGTAAGAGCACAAAACAAAAGACCATCAAGGAATCAAATAGCTTCTGCCTCCTCTTTACTCCAAAGTTAATGGTGCTCACATCCCTCTACTAGTATCTGTAGATGCATGTGAAATGTAAATGTAAATACATATATTTGCTTTATGGAATTAATTGGTTATTTAGAGAAGTTATTTTAATCTCTCTTTAAAGAATTATAAATAGACAACGATTGAAATGAAGCACATTTGCTCTACATTGTCTTGCCATACTCCATTTTTACCACTCTGGAGACTGCGTATCAATGTGTCTACTATAGTGAAATAAAAGAGCTTAAATTAACAGAATTAAGGCTTCCTGGAACCTCTTTTGCCATGCACCTGATATGCTGAAATTTTCCTACAGTGTGAAAGATGTATGTTATTCAAGCATACATTGAAAGCCACTTCAAATCACTGATGGAGAGAATATTTTAGAGGTTAAAGATCAAAAAGTGAGTCCTAATTTAAAGCAGCAGGTGCAAAGTGAAGAACATAACATATCATTGTTACTGGAGAAGGATGTCACATCCACCTCACCTGGTAGGAGAATGAAGCTCATTGATAAAAAATGTATGCCCTTACTCTGTATTGTACAACAGTTTTGTAAAGTTAGGTTCAGGGAACAGGCTCATGGTTCGTTATTCCTAGATGAGCCACAGATTGCTAAGGGAGCCTTATCTATACCAGTTTTACTGCTACAAGGTTTTACAGAATTTCCTTAGTGCAGATGAACACCCTTATTCAAATACAGCTTAATTCTAGCAGCTATATTAGCTATTTCAGTGTAGCATTTACATGCGGGTGCCCACCCAAGCGCCTTTCCTGCATATAACTATTTTGGTAAAACAGTACACTTCCAATCAAAACAGTAATAACAGTAAAACCTTTTAAAGTATATCAGATTTGAATGACGTTTTAATTCTCAATGGTCCCAGAGTGGAAACTTCTCTCTCTTCCTTTTTAGGAAACATTCGTCAAGATTAATTTATCTTATAGAAAGATCATCACGGGGAAACAATACATTGGACAATAGAGGTCTTGTGACCTCAGTCACACAACTGATGTGAATGTCAAATCTATTGATACAAAAGCCAATGTGAAAAAAAACAAACCATAAAATTAGCAAAACTGAGAATGCTGGAAGGTTAAATGTAAAAATAGCCATTTTAAGCTCTAAAACAAGCCACATATTTGTGCTACTTAGAAGCACCACTGAAACTATTCAGTAACACAGGAGCACTATCTGGGGTAAAGCAAGCTCAGGTTCATTTATACTTCCTCCTGTTATTGTAAAAGAATACTGTTCCAGAATATACAGATGGTGCTAAGTTTAGAATGATTACCTGCTGAACTCTTAATGGAAGGGTTACGCCTAGCTGGAGAGTTGTTCCCTGAGAAAGCTTGTGCTCTCCTTGGATTTCTGCTGGTAATAAGGTATCACCTCCTCGCCACTCACAGCAAAATTTTGAAATTAAGACGACTGCAAAGGAAAGGGGAAAGATGGTGAGGTCGTCAACTGCTGTCAGTAGGAGCAAGTACAGTAGTAGAAAAGGACCTTGTAAGTGGGTTTCTGTGCTCTGTCCTGACAAAGACTCCACAGTTTGTGCTTCTCTTTTGTCTTAGTAGCAGAAGTATTGCATATATGTCAACTAGTCCATCCCACAGGCTCATGGAAGCAAAAATGGTTTCATTAGCAACAGCCTTTGAGACACAAGGAGGAAATGCCCCAGTTTCTCAAACCAGCAGGATCGAACCCTCCCTCTGGGGACCAGCTGCCGTCCTTTGTCTCTAGCTTCATTTCTGAAACATTTTCGCTTTGATCTGTGTTTATGTTGACAAAAAGAACCTCTATAAAATAAATGAGGAAAGCTCAGCTGTATAAACCTGCAGGCTGCCTCAGCAAAAGCCAGAAGCAACAACACTGAAGATAGATAGAAATCTTTGGCCTATCCCATTATCGTAGAGCCAAGTAAACTGGCATTACTGCTGTCTTCAGTAGTTCTTACAAACAACATGAATATATACTTTCACATGGGCAGACAGCAAAGGCTACACACATTCGCTCTTCTGTGCACACCTATACTTTTATTTCACCCGAATTCAACACCAGTCCTATAAATATTATTTTGTGTTTAATTTCAATTAAATGGGAAATCTATTGATGTCAGTTCACATCTGTAAAACACTGCAAGATCAGGGTACCTATTATATCTGTCTGTTACACCCACCCATGCCAGCCAACTGCAATATGAGAAACTATGTTAATATGCCAGTTCTTCTGTTGCCAGCTTCTCATATGGAAAAAGTTAGTAGGTCGTTGAATTACCATTTTTTCTGCAGCTGCAGTGGAAAAAAAGCAAGTGTAAATCAAAAAATTTCCACTGTCATGCTCTGAGAAAGCCTTTTAAGGAACACAGCTGAATCCCACCTGTATCTATTCAGTTAGCCCCCAGCTGGTAAAAAAAAAAAAAAAAAGTGGCATTAAGAGCAGCTCATGCTGCTCCTCATAAAAAAGCTCTAGTTCAAGGAATGTTGACAGGGTTATACTGCTGGCTGAGTAACCAAACAGGCTGAGGATACTTCCTAATAAGTGGCAGCAGAAAGTTTGGCACAGGGTCCTAGCTGTTGCCTTTTGCTAGGATTTCTCTCAATGTTGAATTATCAGCCACTAATAAATGGGTACTTCAGAAAAGGAATGATATGAGCATAGTAAATTCCATCTAAACATGAGGAGGAACTTCTTTACTTTGAGGTTGATGGAACACTGGAACAGGCAGCCCAGAGAGGTGGAGGATTCTCCGTCTCTGGAGACATTCAAAACCTGCCTGGACATGTTCCTTTGTGACCTTCTCTAGGTGAACCTGCCTTGACAGGAGGGTTGCATTAGATGATCTCCAGAGGTCCCTTCCTGCCCCTATCATTCTGTGATTCTGGGCTATGGTATCTCTAGTCAGATGCATTGTCCTGGCTGGCTTACATGGCAACAAGGGAGCCTAGTCCAATGCCAGGCTTGATGGAAAGCTCTTGTGCATATACCTGTTTATCCACCTGTTTGCTTTTTGCCCCAACAAGTGACTGAGTGAGCCAGTGCCCAGGATCAAGTTTGTTTCCCTTGATGGGAGAACAGCAGTAACATTCAATGTGCTTCTTGTTTCATTTTGCTGTTGCTTCAGTGCCTGGGAAGACCTACAGAACATGCTCATTTATGGACCTGCTTTTGCCTCCATTTCTTCCTACACTGTTATTCGTAAGGTGGGAACAAAAGGGCTTACGCAAATATTCCACTGTGTAAATCAGTCTGGTCCTAAAACTGAATGCTAAAAATGCAACTTGTAAGTAAGCACATATAAAACTTACATTGAGATGAAATTACTGTTCTGTCTAAAATGATTGGAGTTTTTTTTTTAAAGAATGGAAACAAACTAGTGTTAGCTTGAGACATTTTCATCTGTTACTTTATTTGCAAGAAAAGAAAACATGCTAGTAGTGCTAGTAAACATCAGAGCTAAGCAATTTCATACGGTGATTATATAGCAGAGTTCTGGAAACCTTCTGTCTACTGCAGCTCCTAGATATTAACACAAGCAGCAGACTAAACATTTGTACCCTGTTTGTACAGCCAGCTGACAAATGGAGGTAATTAATGGCCAGCTATAAGGTGGAAGAGTCTGGAAAATACCACAACTTGTCATCCTGAAATGCAAAGCACTGAAGCCAGAACATTGATTTAACTGCATTATTGTTGTTAAGCAATCTTGTATAGTTTTACATTGTGTATTGTTGTTTACAGCTAATTATTTTTTCCTTTTTATTTTCTATCAAATTTTCCTTCTGAACATTTATGGCTAACTGGACATCAGAAAAAAAATCTGATATGAAGTGCAACTAGCCAAGTCAACTGATAATAGGACTTGACACTCATCAGGGTGTTTTGAAGCTAGATTTCAACTATCTTTCTTTTGTAATATGGGCTCTGCTAGTGGATAATTACAATGAATGCACTTAGTGAAATTAAAGTCAATGACATCTGTGTCTTTGCTCTTTGGAGAAATTGCCAATGTAGGCAAAAAGGATTTTCCAAATACTCTTTTGGAAGTGGCTAATACTAAATGAAATTGGAAAGTGAAGATGCATGACTTTATGCCGCTTGCGTTACTCTGGGCTGATTATTTTCTCTGATATCCATAGTGATGTAAGATGAACTAATTGTATTTGACCTTAACTGTAAAGTATCCTCCAAATTCACAGTTCTCTGCAGGCCACTTAGGGTATCTACTCTTTGGCGCAATTAGGGAAGGAACACTCCAGCTTCATCTTTCAAGTCCGTTTGGTTAGGAAATGTACTGCTTGTCTGGAATGCTATCAGCCTATGGCTTGTTAGGTATAGAGGATGATAATCATGGTTTGTAGCAAAAAGGGATGGTTATAATGGTATGGCCTAACTTGACCTCCTGCCTATACTATCTGGCAATTTCCACAGTTACCCCAAAAACTTCAGTAGAAAATATCTTTTTATAAAGACAGCCAATTTAAATTCAAGGAGTGCAAACTGAGTTTTCCATGCCTGTGGCGAACTGCTCCAGTAGTTACGTACCTCAGTTTTAAAAATATATTTTATTTCCTGTGTGAAATTTGCTGATTTAAACTTCAGACATTGCATTTTGCTACACCTATGTCTTTATACAAGAAACTCTTTGATTGACCTTCAGCATGATAAAAAATTCTATTTGTGGGGTGGGAAGAGGGATAAGAGTAAAGCTAAAAAATAATGGATTGGGTATCTCTAGTTTTCCTTGAGAGGCATAAAAAGATAGGTTTCATTAGCTGCTAAATTTAATCACACCCAAGAGAGCTTTCCAAGATTATGTCAACACTAACACTTTATTAAATCATGCTATTAGATCATGTTATTAGATTAATCCATATGCAGACTATAATACTTTCTTCTGCACAGTATTTTTATCATGTATTTACTGTGTGATTTTTAAGAGAAATATTCACATCTCACTTTGGAAAAGTTACAGGCATTTGTATGAGTGTGTTGGCTTCACAGGAGAAGCTAACATTACTCACTAGAAGGATGTTCCTCTGAACAAAACCTTGGGGATGTGCACATCTAGGCACTGTGACAGGTTCTATTTTTCATTCATGGAAGGGGCTCAGGCTGCATTTCAGCCATTGTGGTATAATGGTAAAATAAATTCCTAAATATTATAAAAGTAATGACTATTCTAGTTTTTTGTTTGTTTGTTTTTATGTTTGTTTGGGTTTTTTCTGTCTTACAAAGGAGAAAATTCATTGCTGGTCACCCTTGTCAGCAGTGAGAGGAGCAGTGATGGCTGCTTGAGCCAGGTCCCAAAATGGTGGCAGCACCCCATTGGCACATACCAAAGGGGAAAGGCCTAACAGTGCCAGGGCTGATACACCTGGATTTCAGAGTTAAAATAAAGACTGAAATTCAACAAACTAATCAAACATGACTGAGATGAGACTCCTATTGCCACTCCTCATGTTGCTGGCTGTGCTCCTCATTTCTTACACCTGCTCCAGCACACTCTAGGCCCTGCTGTGATCTAATTTAACTCATTAATATGGCAGAGACCTATTCAACTTTCCATTGTGGGTTTTTTTGGGTCTGACTTTTTCCATTTTAGCTAATGGAATTGGCACAGAAGGGCTCTGGCAAGCACCAGCGTGACAGCACGGAGGACAGAGGAGGTGGGTGAGTGTGTGCACCCCCTTTGGCAGCGACGAGCTTTAGATTGGCCTGCTGCGCCTTTTGAAACCCTACTCTTGAGTTTTAATTAGAGATTAATAAACATAATACCTTGAAACAAAGAGCCCTGTTGCGGATCCAGAAGGCAGCACGGCGGTGGGAGCCTGGAGAAGCTGGGGCTGCCAGGAGATGGGGAGAGCAGAGGGTTTCTCTCAGGGCACCGGCGCCCTCTGCAAGGGCCCTCTGTTTCACTGCGCAGTGAGGCGAAGCAGGGGCAGCTCCGAAGGAGCCTGGCGCGGCGAGGCAGCCCCACCGGCGCGAAGGCCACTAGAGGGTACGGCAGGGCCGCAGCAGCCCAGCCGCGGGTGGCCGACCCCAGGGACCTCGGCCCAGCGCCCTGGGGGGTAGCCTCACCCTCCCCGCCAGCAGCTCCGACGTTGGGCGGAGGTCTGGTTACCCACTGAGCGGTGGCTGAGGGAGGAAAGGCAGCCCCGGACCCTGACAACCTCAGGAGGAGATGTGGGAGCCCCCTTTGTGATTGCAGCAGTAAGAATCTTTGAATTATTATCATTATTATCATTATTATCATTATCATTATTATTTAAATGCCATTGAATTTACATTCTCATTTCCTTCATTTGCTTTTGAATGCTGTGGGTATTTACTCACGCTCGGGGGCAGTGAGGGGAAAGCGTTGTTCCTGAGGGGACAACGTGAGGAGGCGAAAAAGGGTTCTGCCATAGAGGTCACGGCGGCAAAACAACCTCACGGCTCCATCGTGGCACTGCCACCCCTTCCACCCAGCCGAAGGCCTGCACATGGGCCCGCTTCCGAACCCCAGCCCGAGGGCCTGGCTGAGGCGTGCCAGTTGTAGAGCTACATTTTACCATACAGCAAAAAGCCAGAACTTCTGGAGCTGGTCCCCATGCGCATCCGAGCTGTGACTGGACACTTGAAAGATGATTCCCGGCTCAGATTTGTGCCTGTTTTTTCTTACATGTTCCATGAGTGCAGAGTGCAACCAGAGACACTATGGTTTGTCTCTTGCCTTTAGTGGAATAAATAAAGGATAAAATTATTTGCAGTCTAACCACTTTGTACACACCTGCATTAAAAAATACAGACACCTTTTCTAGTTGAGAAAGTTCCTCAGCTGCAGAATGTAGGAACTTGGAGAGAGAAGGAAGGAAAGGGTATAGCAGGGCATTTATCATGTCACACCTGCCCTGCTTTTGTGTTCTTCAGTAGGAATTCACTACCCAGTGCTGGCAGAGATGGCATTCTGGGCTAAGGAGAGAGTAGACCTGGCCTAATATGGCCATTCTTGTGCTTAAAGACTGAGGGCATTCCGGCCCATAACAAGACATTTTTTAATACCAAATAAATGCTGATTGCATAGTTCACCTGAAAGAGTTAAGTTTAATTTAGCTTCTTTTACAAACTGCTTCTTAAAGGCTTTTCTGTTTGCTCATCTCGTCTGGATCTTAAACAGAGACAATGTGTTGCTATGGAAAATCGTGAGCAAGCAGTAACAAATGCTTCCTCGCATAGAAGCAAAGCACCCTGTTAACCATCAGCCATGCAGTTATAACCAAAAGTAGAAAAGAAAATATGGGGAAAAATATCAAACCAGTTCCTGCTTTCAGTCTGTCCTTAAGTGAAATACGACCTCATTTTCTTCTTTCAGCACAGCACAGCACAGTGACGTTCATGTGATCCTGGAGAAGAGGGTCATATGGTGATAGCAATTCCATTATTCGAGGATACTTACCACAGTCATGAGCATTAGTCTGAAACAGGAGATTTTGAAAACCCTCGCCCGAGTTACACTTCACATATGCACATCTTATACTAAGCCAAAAAGAATAGAAGGATTTTTTCTTCTATGATTTTCTTAGTCCCAAGAAATTTCTTCACAAGACACGTGGGAATATAATACCCTCTATCCAGTCAGACTTCATCTTGCCTTCAGACTCTGAAAGCATCGGAGAAATATAAATTAGAAAAATTTGACATTGGCCTTGATCTTTGCTTCGCCACCTAAGATGCTTTCCAGGGTTAGCCCTGAAATTCAACACACCACCATTCCGTTGAAAGAAAGCAAAAGTTGCACAGCAGAGCTCTTTTATTAAAAAAAATATGACCTTTACAGCTTAATTTTTTTTAAATGATCATAGGACCCAAGCTAGTTTTAAACAACTGAATCTTTTCATTCTAAAATCTCTCCTTTTTTTTCCATCTATCTGCAGTTTTCTTTTTATAATGTTCTTGACTGAGCAAAGTTAGTCAGTACTCAAACAGCATACCGAAGTTGACATTGTAGTTCTTTGTTTCAAGAGGCCATTTGTGTTGTGACAGGCTAAGAGCAGACCACAGTTACAGTATTGTTACTGAAGACAGTATTACTGAAGACAGGCAAAACTAGGCCAAATTCTATGGGACTTAAAATGAAACTTTGCCTCAATTAATCTAAGAACAGTCAGAAATGGAGTTTAGCAGTTCTGTATTTTTCACAGTGTACACTAAAAAAACCACATCATCCTTTTTGCAGCTGCTGTTCGTGCATAGTTGTGGTGGGTTTGACCTTGGCTGAGCGCCAGGTACCCACCAAGTTGCTCTATCACTACCCACCNCACAGCACCATAAGAGCTGCTCTGGGGAACATTAACTCCAGCTCACCCAAACCCAATACAATAGTTCAAACATGCCTAAATAAAATATAATGCAAATGTAAAAGCTCAGCTAAAAATATACATCAGAAATTCCTTCAATATAAAATTCCGATTGTAAGTGAGATGAAACCCTACTACATAGATTACTCACTAGCTGAAATTAAGCTAATTTGTGTTAAGAATGCATGGTGAATAAGATGGTCTGGAAAATGCTCACTGCCTTGTGAACATCTTCCTGAATCAACAACATATCTATTTGTCAAAAGAATTAAATAATAAAATATAGAGTCTTTTGTTATATGCAATTCCTTAGTCTTTTTCTGGTTTTAGATGCTCATGTAAATGAGAAGCTGTCTTTTCTAATTTCTTTCTGCTACCAGGAGGCACTATTACTGTGTAAGGAGTGTGGTAATCCACCCATGCATATAAACTTCTTTTGGTAATACATTCCCATTTCATCTACATTTTTCAAGAACTTTAATTTTTCCTAGGAACACTCAGTCTGCATATGGAGTGCAACATCCACAATGCTTATTTCTTAAACTGATTTCTAGCTGCATTGCTGAAAGAAGGTGAGGATTTGGGATATGACCACGATTATGTTCTGAATCAGTATATGAAACTGATAAGAGACTTTTACTAACCTTTAGTCACTGCTCTGTCTGTAACCGTAAATGTTTTCTAGTGAGTGATTTAGATGTAAGTTCAAGTTTATAAGCTTAACTCCTTTAATTCAGTTTCCTGCACTAGAAAAAGAGATTAGTCATCATTACTTACCAGGAAGGTAATGTACCTGTAACATAACAAGGTGATCTTGCAGAGAAAGTAACATAGACTTCTCTGAACATCAAAAATGTGCAATAATATTTTACTTCTCCCTTGGTACAGAATCAAAGAGAGCCTTGGGTAGTCCAGTTCAAACCACATCACAGCTGAGGTGTCCAAAGAGAATCTAAAGTTTCCGATTCAACCACTGCTATGTAAAACAATGCCACAGGAACATTCCCATGTCAAAGTCACAATTTTTATAGCCAGCTGAATAACTCTTTCAGGCAACGACCAATCGGTTCAAATATATACCTTATTCCAACTAAAACAGAGATCCACTGTATATCTATTCACAGAGAGTACTTAGCCTAGACTCTCATCTTTAGAAATTGGCATAATTTGAAGGCACTCAAGAGAACAAACACTCAAATTACAGTCTGTTAAAATAGGAAATATGCTGGAGTTCTACTGGCACATTGTGTTGGACGCTTCTCCAGATATGGTGCTGTCCAAATATAACCGCTTTGTGTATTAGTTTGAAAGGCATTAAGGGTCACATTTTTTATACATGAATTGAGATGAGGGCTGCAGATCTGACTGAAAATCAAAAAGATGGGAGGCCTCAAGAGTGTGCCCCCTAATCACACGTATGGAAAACTCTTCTATAGATATACCATGATGGCTATAGGGACAGAGATGGCTTTATGTGGAGGAAGGGTAGAGATTGAATCTCTGTCTTCTGTTATGTTTTGAGCTGCTTCCTACTTTTCCTCCTTTTTGCAGTCTAATGCCTCAGATAACCCTAGTTATCCCAAAAAACAATTCAGGTCCAGATGCGAACAAATCAGGCCAGAATAATGGTAGTGTCTCCCTCAGTCCCTAGGAAAGCTGAGCACAGTGAAGGCATATCACATCCATAACAACTCATACAAACTTGGTCCTTTCTGTCTTCTCCTATTGCAAGCTGAAGATTTTCCAGACTGTGCAAAGAAGGATGAATATCAAAGAATTCCATGATTGATGTCTCTGTCCTCCAGTTTCCAGAGTTTTGCTCACAGCTCACAGAGGAAAACATTTACTCTGAGGGTCCTTGTTCTGTAATGCAACGGGAGCTCCTGTTTCCAACACTCTTCTGAATCACTAGAGCAGGCTCAAGCAGTCTATGGAACTCAGAGCATCAAGGTGAGGAGGAAAAATAAGTTGACTTGAAGTTCTATGTTTTCCAAAGACAAGCAAGAAGAGAGAAACTCAGTTTCTCACTAGTAAATGTGATCACATTCTTCAGTACTGTGTTATCTCTAGCTGTCTCTTATGGTTTCTGAGGACTGATTTCTCTGAGTTCGCACCAGGGGTATCTTGGGAACATACCCCCTGTGTTTAGACATCCAAAAGCCTTTCAAAAAACCTGTGCTGCATAGAGAGATCAAAAGATTTAACCTTATATTCTTCATCAGAAAACAGAAAGGTCATCTTCCATCTAAAAATCCTTCATTTTCTCAGATCTTCCTTAATGTTGTCCTTGACTCCTTTTGCTGCAGGACATATAAGAACTCCAGTTTTAGCTTACTGTGCTATCCCTTGTGAGGCAGAAAACAAAGGATATTTTTCCCTGGTTACATCAGTCTAGTTGTAGACTTTCCTTACAGATATTAAATTTTGAACAACTTTCCAATTAGCCGTTCTCAAAATGAAAATAAATTATTTGCTTAGGAAGCATAAGTTGTCTTCACATCAATTTCTCTTCACATCTCAGGTTGTACAAAAAAATACCTTTCTTGTGTAGATAGAATCTCTGAATGTGAATATCAAACAATGATAAGAAGTATATTTTACTTTTAAAACCTCACAGTTTGGGGAAACCTCACTGAAAATGGTTAAAGGCCTTGAACTTCACTGACTAGCACTTTCTGCAGTTTCTGCTGGAAGTCCCATGTAAAGAAACAAATGTGTTCCTGCATTTGTGTACCGGAGGAGGAAGTTATGGGCTCTTCCCTTCACATAAAGCTGCGCTCCCAATCCTCATGTCAAAACATTTACTGCTAGAAAAAGTTGTTTGAATAGTGTTTCAGTAATGTTGGATGATTCAGGCTGCACATTCACCTGGACTCCAGAGCAATTTGAGGCTTGGAAATGGGACATTAAAGCTAAAATAACACAAATGGAATGACACATATGCCTTCCAGGATCTGAAAGCTTTCTGCCCTCCAGGTCTCTAGCTTATTCAGGAAATTATCTTTTTTATACTGTTAATGTTCACATACACAAATGGAAATCTATAGTGTTTCCCAGACCTGACACTGAAAGCCAAGCAGAGGGAAGCAACAGGATCAGAATGAAATGAAGTGCTAAAGGAAATAAGAATAATAATACTGAGTTTCATTTATTGTTCTTTAAATCTTTGCTCGGCAATGTTTCTATGAAAAGATGAAGTTTAGTGTTTCACACATGTTTAACACCTGGTTAAACACCATGTAAACCCATGGCAGTGGCTAAATACACCTCATTAAGGAAAACCTGTGACTACTGTCCTAATTAAGTCCCCGACTTTTCTATGTACTGTCGTGAATTGATTCTCTAGAAGCTTTTTCAATAAAGCAGCTGTCCCAATTAAGCATGTCCAAATTAAGTGACATATATTTGTTGTG
>VWZK01002418.1:921-19354 GCA_013396935.1 Baryphthengus martii | reverse complement strand
ATATAACGCTCTTAAACAGAGCTTTACTTTAAATATACTGTACTAGGTGAAGCACCGGCATTGTCTGACACAGTTCTCTGCAGCACAGGAAAACTATGCTTTTAATGAAAGAGGAACTTTTCACAGGCATTAATAAGAAATGTCTTTCAAGTTTTAACCACGAAGACTAAAAACAAAGTGGAAAAAAACCAACAGCACGAGCAGGTTATTTGCGTTGAGACATTTCCACAAAGACAACGAGAGAACTTAGTTTGGGATTTAAAAAAACCAAACC
Organism: Baryphthengus martii; assembly: GCA_013396935.1. Taxonomy (NCBI): domain Eukaryota; kingdom Metazoa; phylum Chordata; class Aves; order Coraciiformes; family Momotidae; genus Baryphthengus; species Baryphthengus martii. The sequence continues at coordinate 19,080 of VWZK01002418.1, read as the reverse complement.
AGCCTGTCAATGAAAAAAAACCAGATTTACTTGAAAACCATTTATTGTATAGACAGCGTAAAAAAAGTGACTCCTAAACTCTTGATTACGATAGTCAGTACAGAGAGCTGTATTTCTGTAAGGATCCTGATGCCACATCATTGCTGTGAACCTACTTGATGTCTTCAGTTCTAGTTCAGTAGTAGCTCATCTTAAAGCATAAGCCAGGTTTGAGATGATCAGAAAATAAGAGCTTTGTAGAAATATTCGTGGTTATGATCTAAGGGGATTCAAATATGGGTACAGATATCTAAAGAGGATACTTTAAGAGAATTTGGATGAAAGGCGAAGAGTTTTTCTTCTCCTCTTCTTCTGTGTATATATATCCATTTAGGGGGCGTATTTATACACATACACACGTGTGATCCATCCCTGGAAACAGCCAAAGTGAGGTTCCATGAGGCTCCGAGCAACCTGCCCCAGTTGCAGATGTCCCTGCTCCCTGCGAGGAGTTCGGTAGATGAGCTTGAAGGTCCCTTCCCACCCAAACCAATCTATAGTTTCGTGATATAGCCCAGAAAGCCAACTGCATCCTGGTCTTTGGCAGAAGAAAGCCCTCCAAGGCCTGTGCGCACTCAGTGTCCTCTGGTCTGTAATAAGCACATCCATGAATGTGGTTCTGGGCACTGCCCAGGGCACGGGGCCTTTGAGGTTTGTCCCAGCAAATGTCTGTTCTTGCAGGCTGCTCACATGCAGGGATAAGAAGCAAGCCCCCTGATCTATACCGTAGAAATCTCCACACGATCTGTTTGTTCAGCACACTCAGAAATCTTTGAGCAAGGAGGCAAAGAGTGTAGTGAAAACTTTGCCAATGAGAGTGCTACTCCTTTGACAAGTGCACAGTTAAACTGTGAACCACCCTGCTGGAGGATGGTGGGTGCGCTACAGATTTACATGCACTCTTTTCTGTCAAACACTTGGACATATCTGAAATTTTCACTTCTTGTGATTCCAAAGAGGCATTCTCTGCGTTAAGGAACTTCATTGCATCTCAAGGGTAGGCTCTGAGAGAGAAAACCTTGATATAGTCATTACAGGAACCTGTCAGCGCTGTGACAGCAAGAGCCAACCAGTACAAATCCAACCTGTGTCACCAGCTTCAGAGAGCACCTCACAGTGCTTTATTCACGCTGGTCGATTCTCTGAACTGGATCTTGCTAAAGGTTCTCACTGGAAAAGTGCTGTGCTCCTCGTTTTTGATAAGCAGCTATCCTTTAGGATTCGGGTGCTACAAAACAATTCTCGCTTAGCTAATTGTGGTCACGTCGGCGCTCGTCCTTTAACACCTGACAGTGCAGCTTCCCTTGAAGTTGCTGTATTTAGATGACTCTATTGATGTGTGAAACGCAAAGAAAAAAAGTTAAAAGCGTAGCAGCATGCAGGAATAAAAGTCATCAATCGCCTGGATCACAAAGAATGAAAATGTGCCATAGTTTAATACTAGAAAAATGAATGCAGATGAGTCATCCTCCCAGTAAGACTACAGGCAGCAGGATGGTGAGTGTATTTTTTCTGTTCCCCTTCTCCTCCTTGTAGTAAGAACAATGTATCATCATCTCTCAGATATTCTGCAAATTACAGAAGTGTTTTGCACACCTGCCATTTAACATTTCAGCTTTCTGTACAACCCCAGGCTGCCTCCTGCTCGTCTGTACAAGTTTTTTATCTGTATTTTAAGGAGTAGGGGCAAGTGTCTCTGTCTCATGAACGTGCATTTCTGCATTGAAAGCTGGAGGGTCTCAGAATCTCCAGCCCCTCTTTGCAGCCTGTTCTCACTGTCAGTCTCTGCTGCTTTGTGCCAACAGCTCTTGTCTGGCCGAGGGGGTCCCCACCTGAATGTGTAGAGGGAGCACTCTGGGAAATTGCTGCAGGATCAGGCGAAATCGAGCCTACTTCTGGGTTCAAATAAATAGGTAAATAAATAAGCAAGCAAATGATAGCTCTTCTAACTTCATCCTCTCTCCCAAGAAAAGCCTAGGTCAGAGCAGTAGCTCCTTGGACGAAAAAGGAAGTGCTGAGCTACCCAGTGCTGCTGAGAGTCAGCCCGGCTAGAGGACAGAAAAGAAGGTGGTTACCTAAACCTCAGCAGTAACTCTGCCAAAGTCAGACTTACCACCAGAGCTTATGCAACAGCTTCCTTACTATACGATGACTTCTAGCGCAATTCAGCTTGTCAAGCCAAATGTGCTTCATTTTTTTCCTCAGCTCTCACTGAATTTCTCTGGTAAAAAGACAGAGATGTGACCAAGGCACCTCTTCTCCCAAGAGATGCTATGGGGGCATAATATCTACCTTACATCTAGAATGATGAATTGTCAAAGCTTTTGACTCTTGGCAGAAAAAAAAAACAAAACAAACAAAAAGTCTTGGTTTAGACATATTTTTCAACTTGGAAAAAGATGTTGCAAACTTTCAAAATAGGTAGGATATCCCATCAGACACTTTGAAAACGAAAGCTCCCTCGACTCCCCATTTATAGTAACAGCTCATTTGGGATTTTCGGCTAACTCGAGTTAAAATGCTAATTTGAAATATAAAATTATTAAGACTGAAAGCATTTTGAAATGATGAATAAATGAACAGGTTAGTTCTTTTCAGTGCAGAGGAACATTTGTATGAGTTTGACTTTCTGCTGCCCCCAGGATAAAGTGTTTTTAACAGGCTTCCAAATGCTTTCCCACACAAGGAACACTGTTACTTGCTTAGCTCTCATTACAACAGCATTGCTACTGACCAGAACCAGAACCTATATTTACATAGTAACTATTTGAATGAAAAAAATCACAATAATTTAATATTCCTCCTCATTTTCCTGTGTTCCTCCCACCTCTATTTCAAAAAGCACAAAAGAAAAACCAAACCAACGGTGAGAGAATGTTGCCAAACAGAAGGCAAAAGCCTGGCAGCCCTCTAGAAAGCTAACAGAAATAATCTATTAATAATCTACCTGGAGTCTTAGTCTTTATATTTAGTTTGTCTCTGTCCACAGACATGGCTGCTGCTCTTGTGCTGGAAGGATTACCAGTAGGCCATCTGTTCAGTTGGTGAGAAAAAACATGATTGACAGGTGCCACTGACCTAAGACAGACATCTCCATTTGGTGCTGCCTGCAGAGTACAACTGCACGCTGAGTCGCTTCGTCCTTCAGGCTGTAAATGAAATACATTCAGTCTAAGGTGAGAAAAATGTGTTTCATGATCGTTAACACCCCGTTTCTCTGACATGTTTTCAACCACCTTGTGCCCGTCTTCCTCCTTCTCAACTTACTAAAACCTCCGAAGTCGGAACCCTAATCTCTAAGATGACGCGACGCTGAGGGGATGAGGCACCACAGATAGCTGAGGGCAGATAATCCTGTTTGTCTCCAGAACTGTGGAGGCTGCAGGAAGAACTGGCGAGCTGCAAGAGGCCCTGGCAGTTGCCCATCGGTGTAACGACGAGCCAGCTCTATGTTGTTGTCGTTCAACCCGATGTCGGGGATTTGGTTTATTTCGTCGTTAAATAAAAGTGGTGCTTTTCCAAGAAAGGTCGTCGAAAAATTGGATTTCAGAACAGCCGTTTTGCTGCTTGATGTGGAGGCAAGTTTCCCTCTACTTCAGGACTCACAGCTATCATGCAGACAGCTGCCAAGCGAAGGAGACCCTCCAAAATGAAGATGAAGAGGATATTAAAGCAGCACAGTGGATTTTCAAGGTAAGATAAAATCCAGAGTTGTGTCTTGAAGGATGGGCAAAATCGTGTATCAGGAAAGAAGCAGAAAGTGTTAATGTCACATATAACAGCCACAGGCTGTTTGTCACCAAGACACCGATATTCATGTTGTTTTCCTTTATTCCTGAGCCTCATCCGCTGCCTTCTGTTCCTCGGCGTGTTGCAGCCACAGTGAGAAAGGAGGTGGTGATCCACCTTCCTCTGAAGTGCCTGCTTTCAAACAACTTATTAAACACATCCATCTTACTCATAAAGACGATTTGTACCTTGTGGAGCTAATCTGTGGTTGAAAGGGTGAGGGCAAGCATGTTACTTCACGGTGTTCAGACACATGAGAGGTCTGCATTTTTGACTGATGCTGCCTCAGGTTATTTTTATTGGTAGCTATGAAAAGAAGATACCCCAAAGAAATCAGACACAGCATAAACACTAAAATCTATTAGGGTGTTACAGCAGATCCCCTTTACGGAACCTGTAAAGCTGAACCAATTTCTTTAATTAGAAGTGACAGTCATGTATCTTCTAGATTTTGTCAAAAGCTTGAAAGCTGCCTAAGGGGTGAACCAAAGTTATTTCTGGTGAGCAGCAGGCTCTTGTGCAGCTCAACAGAGCAAGAGAAACAGGTGCAAGACACCGTGTTCATGAAACTTCGGTGCTGAAGTGGTGCAGCCCGGTGCGTGGTAGGGAGGAGAACGCGATAGCAAAGTCATGCACTCTTGGAACCACAAAGTTTGGGGTTTTTTCAGACTAACAGCACCAGAGTGGTGAAGGACCAAGGCAGCCAGTTGAGGTTGTTGGCAAGATAGGGGAAGAAACTGTTCCCCATTCCACATCTGCCCTACATCCATCCAGATTAAAGCCATGCCCGTGACAAGCAAGAATTGGCTTCTCCATCCTATCTCCTTAGCCAATGCACGTCCATTTCCAGGAGGCCATTTCGTTTGAATTACGGGAATACACTCATCAGAAATCCTAAATGACTTCCACTGCTTTTGCTGAGAGGAAATACTCATCCTGCTTTGACACTATCAGGAAACTCTTTCTGATAATGAACCAAGTACACTCCTCTCAGAATTTCATGTCATTCTGTCTCATTATCTGTCCATTTAGCACACAAGCCTGGGGACTTCTTGGCCCTCTTGAAGGCAGAGGGGGTTTTGTTGCAGGCACAGTGGCTCCTGAGTTTAACCCTTGGTAGTCATAGTTTCTGAAGCCCATATACTGAGTTCTTCACAGCTCACACCTCTAGTCATTTCTCATTTAGCCATCCTTCTATTCATCCCAGGTGAATAGTTCCTTTCAGCGTGGTCATCGCTTTTATGGCTCTCACCTGAAATTGTAGTTTGTTGCCGAGTCTCTGAGAACATTGGGCACAGGACCGAGTCAGGGACCTCGCAGAGGACAACTTATTATTTCTCTGCTCTGCAAAGGGATTTATCTACAGAGGGACCTAAATGACACTGCAGTGTTTGGGGCCATTTACTGTCCACAGCTCCTTAAACACCAGCACTGCCAACTTCTCTTCTCCCACTGGTTATCTGTCCTATTTACTTTGTTGTTTGCTGATGTTTCTAAAAGCTGCAGCTCCACTGCTGTGCCTCTCATCTCTAGCAGCAGGGACAGCCCAGGAGATGCTCTGTAATTGCTTCAGGAGCTCAGCTGAAGTGAAATTGCTGTCATGCAGAAGTTCTTGTATGAGGCTACATGCTCTGGGGGAACATGTCTCCAGAACTTCATGAGCCGCATCAGCATATGATCCCGCCACATAGGTAAAGTAAGCAGTGTTACTAGTGCTTAATGAGTCTACAAGGACTGTGAACCAAGGCACAGAGGGTTGAGATGATTTCCCAGCACTTAAGAACTCAACTTGAAGTTTGTAAGGTTCAAGACCAGTTTGTCACATTCTTAGAACAGACAACATCACATTAAAACTTTTTTTACTTTTGTTTTTTTCTGGTGTCATCAAATCCTGCAGAAAGTTCAAATTCTTTCTGGTAAAATGTTTCTATGTGACACTGGTTGCTATAGACAAACTATGTTCTTAGACCCATGATTTGTGTGGCTGACAGGGTCTTTGATTAGACTAGTTCCCCAGTCTTCAATAACTCCCATGTTCCCTTCCACCTTAGGTGAGGTTTTGAATTTGCTGCTTCTGAATGTGAGCAGTGGCTGCTTCTGAGAGCAGCTTATCATCTAATTCAACATACCAAAGAGTAAATAAGTTGAAATATTAAATAAATTGGGATCTAAAAAAAAAAACAAACCCAAATCTTTTAACAGAACACTTGAATTAAGTTTGTTTATTTTTGAACATGCTTTCAAAGAAAAACTGATTTACAAGAGAAATGTTTTTGAGAAGTGGTAGGCAGAGTTTAAAGGCCTTTTAAATTCTCTTCATGACATTTAAATAACTCAGTGAGTTGTTTATTTCTAATCTCCATTGGCATTGCTTAAAAAGCCCTTTCCCCTGACTTTTGCATCTTGATTTGTGAAAGTGTTAAAAAGCAAAAGTGAATAAACTGCTTTTTACAAATCTCAACACAAAGATGCAAAGACTCACTTAACCCAGAGCTAACACACACACATTCTTGTCTGCTCCCAAGAGGCTTTTTGCAAGCTCACAAAATAACACCCTAGAAACATTACACTGCCTGGGGAGCTCATGAGAGGTTGCAAATATATCACAGTTTTTTCCTAAAGACAAAATTTGGCCAAAGCCCTGTTACACAGAGCTCATTGCCATGGCTTCCTCAGAAGGGGATGAAAACGTTCTCCACAGAGATGACACACTTTAGTGCATGTCCAGGTGGCATCTGGATAAGACTTGTTTCACTTCTATAACATAATTACCATTTCCAAGCATACAAGCTCCAGATTTGGTTGGGTTTTCATGAATAATACACCTACAGACAACAGGTGACCGGATAGAACAGCAGCCTCAGGGCTCTGAGGGCACTAAGAAGTGTTAATGACCCCAACCAGCCTCACCTAGGGCCTCCACTCTCACCTATGGCCCCAAAAGCTCTATTTAAGAAGGTTCCTTACCTGCTTGAGCTGTGCCGAAGGAGCGCTCTCCTCCAGCTGTGTGACAGCCATGCCCCAAATTTGATGATGGAGTCACCTGGTCAAGACCTTAACCTCCGCCTCATTTCCTGCCTTGATCTTGGCAGTCTCTTGTCAGTGTGGCCTTGCCAGTGATTGTGGGACCTGATCTTGACCCCGACTGAGTGGGTTGACTTCCACATTGCTGTGATACTGCATTATGATCTGGACCTTGCTTGGATCATCTCTATATCTGTTCTGTTTGCCTTGCTCAAATAGTGTGGGATGGGCTGTGGGATCCCTTTGGCTTCCAGCTCACCTTCCCTGAGGGAGCAGCCCAGTTCTTGCAGCTCCTTGGCAAGCAGAATCCTTTCCAGCTCCTGTTGAGCTTGCCTGGAAGGACTTTCTTTTCCTTTTTCCCCAAGGCATGGAACAGAGAGATGAAGAAAAGCACAAAGTGAGAAGGTGTGTGCCAAGGAAAGGCAGAGAGCGAGTATTAAGCCTCCTTAAACATCAAACTTTAGGCTGAGGCCTCATGACACCCTGGTTATACCAGCACTGCCAAGTCCTACCCATTTCAGTTCTGTGTGGGAGACCGGCCAGAACCCAAAGTGATCCCAAGCTCTCTGTCTGGAGCAGCAGCCCAGGGGAGCACAACATCCCTTTTCCTTCATCTAGCTCACCTCAGCTCTGCAGGAATCCTTTGGCTTTGGAGATGTCACACGTTATTCTGTGAACCGTGCCGCTCGTCACTGTGCGGAGCTCATCTAAATTATTCAGCAACGGCTGTGAATCGTGGTTTGGTTGATAAAATAGGAATTCATTCACAAACAGCTCCAGGAAGGTCAGAAGTCATAAAAGATGTTCTTTGCAAAGGACAATGTGCCAGTTGAATGAGCGCACTGCTTGGCCACGTACTCTCCTGTCTTCAGGTGACGAGCGCTGTCAGTCATCAAGGCCTGTTACTGTCACCAGTCCCTCTGAAGTCGGATATGGTCCTTTTCTTTTACAAGAGTAGGAAAAGTCCTATTATTAGTAAATATACTCACCTTCTTCAGTCAATATCATCTCCTCCAAGTACATTTTCACGTCGGGAGCGTTTATTCGGTGGAGTCTGTTTTCCATACTTAGTCGTGGTGGCGTTTGTTTGTCTTCAAGCTTGTGGTTGTGCCAGAGGGTGTCAGGAACAAGCCAAGCACATGTCTTCTTGCACAAGAACACATTCTTTCTGTTCTTTCGAACAGGTGTTGTGCTTCGTTAGACAGGCTGAAGCACAGTTTCGTAGTCACATTTTATCTAATTTTTATGTTCGAGACAGGCAGGGGATGCAAACTGCACGGCTGTGAGTTGAATCACTTGACAGCTAACGTTCGTCTTTGCCAACATAGTTCTTCTTGCACAGCAGATGTGAAGTTGGAGACGTGTTTGATGCTCTCTTTTATTCAGGAGCAACGTTTCAACGGAGACAGAATCCTGGGAGAGAAATAGAAGTATTACAGGGTATTTCAGATCACCAAATTATGGGCCTCTAGTCTTATAGACATCTTTGAAAATACCTTATGTCTCTAGGTAGACAAAAGAGCGGGTATTTTGCTGAACAATTACAGATTAATATAATGAGGTTAAAATCATACGCAGTTGGTTTTAAAGGTAAGCAAAAGGACAAGCTGGAGAACATTATCTCTCNTCTACCATCATCTAACCACCTGGTCACTTTTTTGACATGTATCCTTTATAACAAGAGTGTATCTTGTCCCTGAAGTGTTTTTACTAGTTAAGAAAGGGTTATTCCTGCATTATTTTTACAGACTGTATCAATCCTAAGGCATCAATCCTTCGGAGACCTGCAGTGTCCAGCAAAATATTGGCATGTGTCTCATCAGCGGCTCTATCAGGAAGATTGGGGCCTGTCAGTCCCCAACCCTGCAAAGGGGGGTCAGGTAGAATCCAAAAGTAATTGCTTTTGGTTGCAAGAGAATTCCTCCAAGGAGAAACTTGTTCCATTAATTGCTGTTTTCTGAAGTCACAAAGTACTCCTGGGGCACAGGAGAAAGTATTTCAGGGTTACTCCATACCCAAGCTTTTAGCACTGATTAGGTGATCCACGCTGTGAAAAAGCCTGCACTAGTCATTTGGGGGTTTAGAGTCCTCCCTTTCATCTGGTCACCTCAAGTGGAAGATCTCTTATGAAGAACTACAGAGGACTTAGTGTATCAGGAAAAAAAACAACAAAAAGCTGTTTGTTTTTTTGCTGTGGGGATGGTTGAACAGTGGGACAAGGCTGCCCAGAGAGGGTGAGAAGTCTCCATCCTTGGAGATACTCAAACCCTGCTCAACACAGTCCTAGGAAGCTTGAGAGCGGGAGGTTGGACTAAAAGATCTGCAGAGGCCCCTTCCAACCTCAACTCTTCTCTGAAACAAGGAGCTCTTCGCAGTGTCTTTCTTTTTAAACTCTTTCGTAATTACACGGCATAATAATAACATTTTTTTTAATTCATGAAACACTTTCCTTTCGCACCCAGAAACGCTGTTCTGAGAATAGTTGGCTGCTTCGCTCAGCGTCGTCTGAGAGCCAGTAATAGCTGCACGGACGGCAATCAGAGGGCATTCTTTTGTAAAAGTTGTCAAAATAATAACGTGCTGCACACGAACTGGTGGATTACTTGCATATTAATGGTGTGCAAATTTTCTAGTCCTCAGAGAGAATTTGTGCTAATTTGCAATCATGTGTTTTTCCAATTTAGTGATTTACATATTTTACCTTGGAAATAGTCCTAAAACTTCCTTTTCAGCTGTGCACCTTTGAATGGGAAAATGCAGAACCCTGGGCTGATTAGGATGTTACTGTCAGAAAGGATTGAGTGAATACAAAAACCAAAATATAAACTCTTTTTACACTAGTTCCAGAAATTTTGCAGCAAGAAGATCCTAGACTGACCTGAATGACAGAGGCTGTTTTCATTTCATTACTGTAAGACGACCTTCTTTAGGTGGAACAAAATGTCATGCTGGTTAATAAATATTAAATAATAAAAACCCACTCGGCCTAAATCTAAATCAACTCATTTGAGATATGGGTAGCTTCAGGCTTACAAATATATTAATTTAAGGTATCCTTCCACCAGCAGGAATTAGCAGTTTAGATAAAGGATACTGGGGAAGAGCAACATTTCTCTGGAAGACCGCAGAGGCCTTCTTAAAAAGGCATCTAGTTTGGGTGTCCGTGAGTCAGGAGGAATTGACCTTTCCTCTGTGATATGTCTCTCACACCCAGACTGATGGAAGTAGATGATTTCCAGTAAAGTACACACTAAAATTAAGTATCTTTGTGCATCACCAGCTCTAGAGTGATAACCCATAATACAGTTGGTGTTGCTCTGATTTATGGTTTTTCCTAGAAGCCATCACATGGCAGAGATCTCCCAAGCACAGTGTTCCCATCACACCCAGCTTTAGTTGCCATGTACCACATGTCCAGTTGAAAAAGGAATTGTGGTGTGTGTTTTTTCGGCTCAAATTTCTCAGGGATTTCTGAGTGCCAGAGGAATCCCCGAGTGCCAGAATAAGTTGTGCCTGGGTTGCAGGTGTCAGCCAGTCCGCTTGAATTTGCAAATCCTTCCAGGGACCAGCAGAATGACATAAGGTACAGGGTCATCAAAGACAGTTCTGGGTGGAAGCTTGAAAGTGTCATCTGACCTTTGCTGCTTGGATCAACCATCCAGAAGCCCATCCTGGAATGAGTTTACCTCCCTTGCTCTTTAAAAACCTCACTAACACAGACTTGGTGTAGGCAGCCTGCTCCAGCACTTCACCATCCTACCATTAAACCCCCATACTTAACCTAAATATCCCTGCCCACTGTTTAAATCCACTACTCCTTGCTGTATTTGTGCTGAGCGTGAAGAGTAATTTACGCCTTCCCCTTGCCTGTGTTACACAATGTGTGCTCCCTGATACACGCTTCCCATGAGCGGTGCAAAGATGCAAGCCATGAATCACTTATATGCTTTTTCACAGCTTTTTCTTTCCACAAAAAAAATTCATAGACTCTAAGGGAAAATAAATGTTACTTTCAAGCTGTTTAGAGCTTAGTCCTACATTTTGCTGGCCCCTTCTGTGCAATAACAGGACAGCTTTTTACTGCCGTTTATTTGTATCTGTTTATAAATCAGTTTCATCCAGTCAAAAGAAAGATGAAAAAAAAAAAAAAAGAGAGATCAGAACATCCTGCCACAAATATCTTAATTTCAAAGCCTAGCTCCATGTTGCTAGGTGACAGCTAGGCACATCCTCCCGAGAGCAGGTCAAAGCCAAAGCCCCACCAAGCCAGGAAACACAAGGGAGAGATCGTCACTCTTCTCTCAAAGGCCACACAGGGGATGCAATCACCTCCTCTCTGTACAATATAGGGAACTGTGTTTCATCACAAGCGTTAAAACTGACCTCTGAGGCAGGGAAAATGTTATTTTTCCATCAGCCACACCTGAAAACTGAGCTGAAGGGTAATGCTTGGGAAAGGACAAGGATCTGTGAGCAGGTGACCTGGTGACACAGACCATGGTGGGTCTGTGTCTGCTTCCTGACTGGTGGGGATGTCCGAGGCTTGGCCTTTTCCCACATCCCATCCCTATGCTGGGCGCTAATTCCAAAGAAACTTTCAAGAACTTAGATGTTGAGATCTTCAACTTAACAGATCTTCAGCCTACCACCGGCTATGGTTGCAAACAGCTCAGGAGGCTCCTTGTCCTCAATATTATACTTCCAATGTTATTCTTCAAGTAAAGCTGATCTAAAATACCCTATCGACCGTTAAAGGTGAAAACAGACTGCGACAAACCAGGAGCTGCCCAGTGACACCATCCAAGCAGCAGATGATGATCTTACACAAGAAGGATCAAAATAATTCTGAGGAGTCTGGAGATGTCAGGTGTAGGCTGAGGAATTCGTACAGGAAAAGGGGAAAGGCTCGACTTTGTTTCATTACTCATTTAGTTCCGTTTGTGAACACAGCCTCATTTCTGGAAGTAACTGTGATTTTTTTCCTGTGACACCTTGTGTGATTTATTTTAGGACTCCATAAAGAAGAAAACAGTTCTTACTGTTCTGTTGACTTCACTGTTTCCTTTGAGGGTAATCAAGTTAAGAGCAAAACCAGTGGATCAAATGTAGACCAAGACAGGATAAAGTATTTGTCCTTGAGCTGCATAACAATTGGCATTTATTAGGAGAGGTAAGAGGACTGGAATATTTTTAAGTATTCCTTTTCTTGCACTGCAATGCTGGATTTTGTAAAATCCGTGGTCTTCTCTTTTTGTTACCAAACTGATTTGTTTCAACACATGCATTCTTCTGAGAGGGATGTCTCTCAGGAGGAGAATCTCCTTTTAGGGGGATTCCTTGCCAAGTCTGGAGTTTAGTCTCCCAAAGAGGCTTTAGCACTTGCACCCTTTGTGCCTTTTGGTACCTGGAGCTTGTGCTCAGATTTGAACAGGTGCTCAGACTGTGCCGGGGAAGAGGCTGAGTTGCTCATCCCTGTCTCTTTGTCCTATTTTTGTTTTGTTTTGTTCGCAAATTCTTGCTCCATTTGCTGATCCACATCGCCCAGAATTCTGCACATCAATAAATGGGACGTCTGTATCACCTATATATATAATATAGGCTCTAAATAAGAGAGTTAAAAGCTGTTTCTTGGTTTACATCCACATCTTCTGGCCTATTTGGCATGGACTAGCTGAATAGTTCTCCAGTCGGAAGACTGATCAAGTGAGTCAGAGACTTAAATGCCAGGGATATTTCCTGAACCCAGCATTTTTTTATGTTCACTGAAATTTTTGATTCTGAAAGATAGTTGCTATTTTTATGACAGACTTGCCTTCCTCCCTGCACTGTGCTTATGCTGCTCATACAGACCCCGTGCAGATAAATGCACATGCTTCATTTCAGTACAAAAATAGCAAAAATAGCATCTGCTTGAATGATTGATCTGACCAACAGTGGCATGCTCAGGATATCAAATTGTTTCAGACTTATAAAAAAAAAAAAAAAAGCTGTGCTCGCTCAAGTATCATACTGGGTTCTAAGCAGGCACACTTTAAACAGAAAGAAAAGTCAGACTCTACTGGATTCTTACCAGCCTTTCCAAATTATCATGAGACATGTTAGAGGCTCAGAGAAGAAGGTACAGGCTGTTGGAGACAGGACACTTGCAGTCCCACTTTGTCTTTTCGAAGTTCTGTCAGGAGATAGGTTTTAAATGAACTGCAGAAAGGAGGTTTGCGTGGACATTTTGTCCACCTAGCAGAAGGACATGGTCTTTCAAAACAGTGGTGTCACGGAGAGAAACCCTAATAGCACAAGGAGGAATATAGTTCTGCGGAGTTAACGCTCAATTGTGGAGGTTCTCCATTCAACTTGTAGGTGCACAGTGACACCTTCTGGAAGTTTGTGATGACACTTACTGAGCAGCTTCCTCCCATCATCTGGAAACTCACAATTTTTAGATGCAGAAGCTAATCTTTTTCTGATCAATCTTTCTGCCCCGACCTTTGGTACAGTTTCTATGACGTCATCAAGACAAACCCTAACAGAACACTGTTGTCATGGGAGAATTATTTTTTTTTTAAATCAACCTCTGAACCTGCAGAGTTTTTTTAATGGTTCCAAATAATTCAAAGGTGTATGACAAAAAAAAAAATAAAAATTAGAGGATACAATTAGAGATGTATGTTAGCCTCATGATTTTAAAAAAATGTAGTTGGCATTACATTTTTAACTGCTTGTTGATGTAATAAGGTGAGAGGTTCAGACAGAATATAGTGAGGCTTCGGTTTGCCAGGCATGGCAGATGAAATGAATGACATCCTTTCTTAATGCAGTCGTACTTCAGCAAAAAGTTCATTTTTATTTTTTTTTTGTCTGTGTCATCTTGCAATTTCTAATTAGACCTTCCTTGCCCAAGCTGCCGACTTCCTGGGTAGTCTGTCAATCTGCCAGAAACTCTGAGTCACCAAGGATTTTAAGCATATGAGTTGTGCCACAGAACTCGGGCTGAGGGCTCACGAACCCCGCGGTGCCTGCGTGCATCAGCTGGACTAGGGCCAGAACGAGGAGCGGAGCCGTCGCGGAGCCGACTCTGGTGCTCTAAAAGCCAGCATTCAGCCCTATTACTGGCAAACATCTCCTGATTTCTAATATTTAATTTCCATCTCCAAGATTATTTCTCTTTAAGCATCGTCTTCCTTAGGCGTAACAAAGTTCTGATACAGAGTGGAAAAGGAGCAAGGTTGTGAGTGGAGACGGCAGAAGGTAATTTCCAGACTTTCTGAGTCTTCAGAGTAGAGGCCGACTGGTCATAGAACCATAGAATCATGGAATCATACAATCATGGAATCGTTAAGGTTGGAAGCAACCTTCAAGGTCATCAAGTCCAACCATCTACTAAACATTATCATGATCACTAAACCATGGCCTGAAGCACCATAGCCACATGTTTTTTGAACACCTCCAGGGATGGTGATTCCACCCCGTCCCTGGGCAGCCAATGCCAATGCCAACCATTCTCTCAATAAAGAAATTTTTCCTTATATCCAACCTAAACCTCCCCTGGAGCAACTTAAGCTCATTTCCTCTCATCCTATCACTAGCTACCTGGGAGAAGAGACCAGCACCAACCTTACTACAACCTCCTTTCAGGTAGTTATAGAGAGCAATATCTCCTCTCAGCCTCCTTTTCTCCAGACTAAACAACTCCAGCTCCATCAGGTGCTCTGCAAAAGACATTTTCTCCAGACTTTTCATCAGTTTCGTTGCCTTCCTCTGAGGCTCAGTTTTGGCAGAACATATATCTGGGATTGGCCAACTCTGAGAAAATGAATCACCCTAGAAAATAACCTGATGCTGCTGAAATAATTGGCAAAGTACTAAGCAGAGCCTTCAATAGGAAACAATTCTGGCTGCCCAGAGATCTAAGCTGAGTCTAACCTCTAGGATAACGTTTCAAGAATTACTCCTAGCATAATGCAGTCACAGATTTTAGCATAGGACCTTGAGGAAGCTTAATCCTCCAGCAAAAGACTGAGAGAAACCCTGTGATCTAGGTATGTCCTACTGAACAGTTATGTTTTGACAGTATAAATGGCACCGGGAGGAACTTCCCAGTGGGACTTCCACACAAAATAAATTTTACTGGTGAATTCACACACTGCTATTAACGTTGAACCAAAAAAAAAAATCAAGTACTTACAGGCATCTCTGCACGTGGGATAAATTAGTTAATGCCCTGTGGACCTACACAGTTGGTTTTACGTGTTTGAAGACTCCAGTTTGTTCTGCCTCCCACCAACATTGAACCTACATCTTCTGTTTGAAATCAGTTACTAATAGAACCATTAAGAAAAGTTCTTCATACCTGTAAGACATCATGTTGAAAGAATACATCTGTGTAAAAGCTGTTTCCCATAATATCCCTGACATTATTGTTCGTTTCTGAAAATGGTTACTCGAAATGCATCTTTTAAAAATACACATATCTCTTCTACATTTTCAGCTTTTATTAAAGAACAAGATAAAGCAGATACTAGAACACTGCTGATATAGAAAGAAAATCTAAGTTCAGCTGAAGTTCAGCTAGAAACTCATTTTGCTTCTGAAAATATCTCCTCTCCCAGAACAGCCTATCGCTCTTCAAAGTGATTTGTAACGAGTGCACTTTCATGCCAACGAAAATAGTCAAAAATGGCTTCTTACTCTCTGTTTGAATTGCTCCCTAATTCACTATGAATCAGCTCCATTCAACAGTCTAGAAACTCTCCATTTAACAATTGCAGTGAGCAGGAAACACTAAAATAGACCAGTGTCCGTAAGGTGCCGTACGGGCGTGTGTGACCTCCCCCTGGGCAAGGAGCAGAAGGTCAGGTAGGGGGCCCAGCAACCTGTCCTAACACCTGAAAGCAAAACAGGCCCCCAAAGAGCTCTTTTGTGCATTGTGCCACCCACTGAACGTTGGAATGTTGGAACACAGTCTTATTAAAATAGATCCGTGTTCTATATTTCCTTCTTTATAACCTGTTTGTAACATTCTTCAAAGAGATTTAAAAAAAAAAATAGTGCCATGCAAGTTTTCAGCGATAATAAAACCATCATCGTCATCATCACGACAATAACAACAGGTTCCTTAATTTCCACAAAGGTAAAATCAGGAAGATATATTAACTGAGACAGGCTGAGTTAATCTAGGCCTATATCAGGCTTAATATATACAAAATATATTCAAAGAGACAGGGCAGAGTCTAAGAAATGTACAAAGGGACAATATTAAGCAGCAAGGGCACCCTCAGATGAAGCCATTCCTTGCTGATGCAGACTAAAAGAAAACTCCTGCGCACTGGGTAGACTTTCTTTCTAAAAGTTTATCCATCATTTACGTAGACTTCATGTAGAATGCTCAGGAAAGTCTAGTAAAGAGATATTTTTTTTCTTTTCTAATGCCTTATATACTAGTAATTGATATAAATATTGAAATTGAGTCCTGATTTAATACTTACCTTGTATGTTATAATTACCTGGGATAATTTTATCATCACTTACAGAGTTCACATGTAAAAACCCTGTTTTCTCTAACGTGTTTTTTGGAACAGAAGCAGCTCATGCTTTGGGCCCAAGACTCCTATGCCCAACTAGATTTTTGGGATGTTCTCATTTTGCTTTCTCCCTGTCCTAGTGAAGTCAAATTAACCTGTATGAAGTAGGGCAGCAACAGGGACTAGGAGCATGGTGACAGATACGCACATGCAGAGCAAGCCACTCTGATTTTCTTTCACACATGAGAAACACACACTTGGATTCCTTTCAGGCAGAGGAGAGGGTTCAGCCTGTGTCTCTCAGCTTTTAAAGCCCCTCAACTTTTACCCCATTTCAACAATGTCCGAGCTCTTGTTTACGCAGTTCCATCTCATGTAGCTGGACATCCGCCTTCATTTATCAGGGGGAAAGGAAAAGATGCCTGTTTTACCAATTCTGAGAGGACTTTAGGCCTCCAAGCTGCTCAGCTGTTTCAGAATGTAGGTGGTTGTGTACACAAGCAGTGATGAAGATGTACCTACCTACAGAGCTAGGTACAGTTGTCTACAAACACCGAGCACTGGAAGACGCTCGGCTTAGGTGGCTTTGCTTATCTAACACTGCTCACACTAGGCAGTGTGAGCACCATATTTTTTTATACAAAACTATGCACTATCACTATGTGTCATCAATGCTGAATAATAAAATAGTCATCTTGAATAAGGCACTAGCTGATCATGACCCTCGTGAAGAGAAATCTGAAGGGCGGAGCAAGACCATACCTTCCAAAAGGGTTACGCTGTGCCAGCATTTTAAACCTGCACTTGTTCAAGTGTTCCTGCTAAGATTTAGAAAGGTTCCTGGAAACATAGTCTGGAGAGGATTTAGGGGAATCGCATCCACTCAATGGTCTGAGCAATGAGCTGAGTTCAAAGGGTAGTGGACTTAACAGATATTTTGGTCTTGGGATGCATGAAGAACCACCTTGGTACACTTGCTGAGACTTTCTTCCCTTTTCTTGGCCACAGAGTGAGGCAATATCATTTAATCTCATAATTGTCAAGCCTGTGATACCTCCATGAGTCCTGTCTGGGCCTTAACAGCTATAGTTCAGCAGGGGAGTGTATTTAACATCCCAGTCACGTGTAGCTTTGTGCTACAACCCAAGGGGCAGAGATTTGCTGAAGAGCTGTTTGCCAACAGGCAGGAGAAATACTAAGTGAGGGTGCAGGGTGGGAATCAACCTTTCTACTTTTTCCACTCTCCTGGGAACATTGTCCAGCTTCCACTCTAGTTCACCTCTCCATACAATCCTAGGGGAACTCTCTGCTGCTAAGCAACAGTGAGCTCTCCTTATGTGCAGGAATGGCAGCTTTCCCCGCAGGTCTCAGCTCAAACAAGCACCTTCCCCTGGCACCAACAACACCACAGCCGTGTTCTCCCACGGCAGGAGCAGGAGCTTTGGCCTTCGAGGGCAGCGCCATCACGGTGCAACAGGCTTTCTCCACACCGCACAGACTTTGGTTCCTTTCTGCCTCTCTGACGTCGAGAGATTGGTTGTAGGGCAGAAATGGGGAGGATGTTTTGGGAAGGGCGAGGCCTTTATGAGAAAATAAAGCCCAGAATGGGAACAGGCAGAAATCGCCTCTAGAGAAACGGGAGGCAGAGCCCGAATGGCAGCGACTGTTGTCTTTTCCTTCTCTGCTAGGGTGGCTTCCTCTCTCCGGCACCATGATACTCGGCAAGGAAGGGGCCGATCCGGCCGCGCTGCCGCGGGAGGCGGCGGGACAGCTGCAGGACCCTGGACAG
>VWZK01002413.1:359968-372817 GCA_013396935.1 Baryphthengus martii | reverse complement strand
GCCTGTGTAGCCTCATCTTGCCTTTTAGTATGACCAGAAGGTCTCAACTCAACCATGCTGGTATCTTGCCTTCCTTGCCCGATTTCTTAGACCTGGGGCTTGAGAGCTCTTGTACTCTATGGAAAACATCCTTAAAGATCTGCCAGCTGTTCTGCTCCCTTGTCTCTGAGGGTCATTTCCCACGGGGTCCTATTCATTAACTCCTTGAAGATCTGGAATTTTGCTTTCCTAAAATTTAGAGTCCTGATTATGCTTCTTGTTGGCCTTATACCCCTTAGGACACTGAACTGCACTAGCGCATGATCACTGCAGCGCAGGCTGCCTTCAACTTTGACATGCCTGATGATTTCATTTGCATTTGTGACCATCAGGTCCAATACTGCATCCCCTCAGGTAGGGCTGTTAATTCCTTGTCTTAAGAATTTGTTATCAAGGCACTCCAGGAGTCTCCTGGATTGCCTACAGCTTGCCATGCTACTTTTCCAACAGATGTCAGGGTGGTTAAAATCCCCCAGCAGGATGAAAGCCTGTGATCATGAAGTCTCCTCGAGCTGGAGCAAGAAGACTTCATCTATAGGCTCCACTTGATTGGGCGGCCTGTAGTAGACTCCAAACATAAGGCTCCCTTTGTTGTCCCACTCTCTAATTCCTACCCATAAGCTTTCAACCTGCTCGTGGCTGTTCTTTAGGGACAATTCTTCACACTCTATCCACTCCTTTACATAGAGGGCACCTCCTCCACTCCTTCTTCCTCTCCTGTCCCTTCTGAACAGCTTATAGCCATTGATAGCCACACTCCAGTCGTAGGATTCATCCCACCGAGTTTCTGTAATAGCCACTATATCATAGCTTCCAGCTCCTCCTGTTTGTTGCCCAGACTATGCATGTTGGTATACATGTACTTGGTGGCCAGTCTTTTTATTCTCATCTAAGGAGACAGTCAAGGCACATTCTACACTACCTGGATTGGCCTGTCCTGTTCCCCAGTCGGCTGCAGTGGTGATGGTGTGGGCATTACCATTTTGGATCCCTCCCCATAAATCTCTCAGTTTAAAGCCTGCCCCACCAAGCTGGCCAGCCTGCTACCAAAGATTGCCCTGCTTCTTCTAGACAGGTGGATCCCATCCCTTCCCAGCAGGCTGCAGTCCTCATAGAGGGTTCTATTATCCAAAAAACCAAAATTGTGGTGGTGATACCAACCCCGAAGCCATGAGTTGATAAATTCTATCCTTCCGTTCCTTTCAATGTCACTGGTTTCAAACAGAAGGAGGGATGAGAAAATAACCTGCACCCCAGATTCTCTCACTAACCGTCCCAAAGCCCTAAAGTCTTTCCTGACCATTCTTGGACTACGTACTGCTGCGTTCTCTCCACCCACATGGAAAATTAGTAGTGGGTAGTAGTCTGAGGACCTCACTAAGCTAGGGAGTTTCCTAGTGATGTCCCTTACCCAGGCTCCAGGGAGACAGCAGACCTCTTTGTGAGAAGGGTCCACACGGCATATTGGACCCTCTGTACCCCTCAGAGCAGAGTCTCCTACAACTAAAACCCTTCTTTTCTTCCTTTTGTGTGTGGTGGTGACTTGGTCTATAGGCCTGTCTGCTTGTGTAGGCCTGTCTGATCGTGTAGGCTGCTCTAGCGTAGCTTCCCTGTAGTCCCCATCCTTTTTCGGTTGTTCTTCCTCAACCAGGGCCTCGTATCTGTTGCTCAGAGACACCTGGGGTGGTGAGGTGGGCAGGAGAGGATTTCACCTGCTGTCCCCACCATAAACTCGCCTCCACTCACTCTCTTCATTTAGGTGAATACCTCTGGCCTGACAGGGGCAGGATACCGAGGCCCCTTGATCCTGGATGCTCTCTGGTGGATACTCATTCCGTTTCAAGGTGGGCAGAGCCTGGCATCACCGGTCTATCTCCCGTTATGCCTCCCTAATGGTCCTCAACCTTTCAACCTTCTCACTTAGCCCTGCCATTGGGCTGAGCAAATCGTTCACCTAGTCACAGCCAATGCAGCAGCTTTCATGGCTGACCCCCTTGTGGCTGGCGCAAGGCTCTGGCACTCCCTGCAGCCCATGACCCGGACCGCTTCATGCTGCTGTGGGAGCTCTGTCTGGGTTCCCAGTTTGTCACAGAGATCCCCACCTCCCGCCGGGCACAGCCGGTGGCCGGTTCTCCCACCATCTCTGCTGGTGCTCACAGCCAGAGCGCCGCTGCTTCGCTCCCTCTGACTCAGCGGCGCTTCCACTTTCACCGCATTTGAATCTCCCGCGGTTGCCCCGGTAATGCCCCAACTACATCCCCCTTCCGGCCTTCTCCATGGGAAAGCTGCCGGCTGCTGCCGGGCGGCTTCACTTCTTTGAGTTCACCTGGCTCTGGGAACCCTCTGTCTGCCTGAATCTGGCACTTGGCCACAGAACTTACCGCTGCTGTTGCCGCTGTTGCCGCTGTTTTGCTCCTCGCCGACTGAGCCAAGTGCCATTGCCTTCCATGGAGGAATTTGGGATGACCACGTGTTGAAATAACCAGAACACTCTGAGATGATCCCATGCTTGACAATACTTGGAGGAGGGGCACTGTTTTTTAAGACAACCAGTTTTATAATAGTAATTCCAGTCATCAGGACAGGAAAAAAAAATCTATGAACTTACCATGTTAGCACGTCGGACCAATCCACTTAACTTGCTCAGATTTTATTTTCACATCGTGTTGACAGAACAGTGGGGTTCCCCATCTGGGCTAAATTTCAGCTGTGTAACAATTTACATTGCCAGCAGTGTTGGAAAGATACTGTAATTAGAAATATTCCAGGAACATTGGTACAGTCAATGTTTTTATACGTCTCTTTATCAATTTATTGTAACAGAAATCTTGTCACTGTAAACACCACGAGTGTCCATTTAAATGCCAGGTAGTTTTATAGATTATATTGGGTAATACGAAATGGGCCAGTTTTATAGGTCATAGTCTTCTTTGAAATGGTATAGGTCCGCAAGAAAATTGGGAACCAGAATGGGAAAAATTCCTCCCACTCACCTCCTTCCAGCAGAGCAGAGGTGTTTCTTGCTTTGAAAGGGAAAGAAAAAGTTTCACCTTCTAATTGTTGTATTGAATAGCTCATTGACTGCACTTTTTGTTCAATGCCTTTTTTACCACTCAGATTGTCTAATCAAAGGCTTTTTCCTTCCTTGGTTTAGCTTTGCAGCCTCTAGCATTGATCCAAAATCAGAAATGAAAGAGGAAAACAGGCTCTGGGAAAAGAGAACACAATTAATACCCAAGCACCTTCATTTTTTTTTGGGGTGCCTTTAAACATCTTGCACCTCTCAGTCTATTCTCCCATTCTTTTATTTTCCCTTTTGTGTTCAGGAGGTTTCTTTAAGGAAAGCCTTTATCGGCAGCTCAGGGAGAAGATTAAAGCACCTGTCACAGAGAAACAGGTTACTTTTTGTGTCCGAGTTCTTAATCCACTTTATTAAAATGTTCCAAATCTTCCTTCAAGAGGAGAGATCAGAAGGACATTTCCCTGTCACCTCTGGCATGCTTTCCTTCCGGATACTTCTGCTTCATTAGATGCTGAAAAAAAAAAACAAAGCAAGGAAAAGAAGAGAGAACAAGACCGCAGTGACTGGTTAATATGGGATGTGGAGCCTTCTACTTCATGGTCACTGGTACTGCTCTGGCCCTGGGCTGGAAGCAATTGAAAGCTTTTCCCATCTGAAAGACACTTGTGTGAATCGAGCCAGAGATCTCCGACTATTTTTAACTTTGAGGTTCAAAGAAGAGAGCTTTATGGTGAACAAAGCCAAACTTTCATCCAGCCTGTGGTCCCGCTGCAGATAGCAGCAAGGAAGAGGCACAAAAAGGGTAAGGATATTGACTCTGCTTTGCTGTATACTCTACCTGCTCCCACAGACCTCAGGGTCTGGTATTTCCCATCTGAAATAATAGATCTCTGTGGCTAATAAACCTTGATGGATTTTCTCTCATGACATTGTCTAATTTTTTATTTTTTTTCTGCATGTCCATAATCCTCTGCACTAACACAGCCCTGAAAGAGCAAAGCTGAAGGACATCAGCACAAGCTGCTGTGTGGGTGCCTCCGATCTCTTGGGGTGCCCAGTGAGTCACTTTTTTGTCATGTTTAGCTTGAAAGTTTTCACCTGGAAATGAAGTGTGTGATTTTTCTGGGCAGCCTCAGGAGACATATTGGGGAAAACAAGCCTAGATGAGGTCTACTGCCACCAGCTACTGACCCCAAGATTCTTCATCCCGACCCTCCTTTCCTTTCCCTTCCCCTTGGGTTTCTCACATCATATGGTCACAGTCTGCCTGCTGTAGTCCAGGGTATGGCCACAACATAGTGCAGGTATTTAGTGAGACACACCATCTCTGATCTCAGAATACTAAAATAAGGATAGGATAGAAACTGCTCCAAGTAGATGTGATAGAAGTCTAATGAGGTAACTGCCATGATGGCTTTTCCATCTACCCAGTCTTGGATTCAAAAGGCCGCTTGCTTTGTGTGAGTAGCTGCTGTTTTATAAAGCAAGTGTATATGATGCAGATCCTCCTCATGCTTCCTCAGGTTACAATTACTTTCTTACCTGTCTTGTACTGCCGTTTCTCTTTAGCTGAAGTAAGTTCTCCAGTATGAGATTGTAGGGTTAATCTTTTGGGTAGGGAAGTCTAAAAGGGCTGGAGAAAATCAAGGCAGTCTAAGAGAGGGAAGAGCAAGGAAGTGACATCTTGGCAGGCAGAGATGAAACGTAAGGTGTTCCTGAAAGACGACCATCACATTTCCCATCAGTGCTGACTCATAAAATGGCAGGTTCATGAAAGGTGAAATACAAACTACAGCTTGAGCAGTTTCACACTCTGCAAAGCGCCTATGCAATTGGCTTTTCCCCCACATCTTGACTCTCATTTGATTTTAAAATGTGGCATCCCCTTAATAATATCACAGTTGAAAGCTACATTTTATTTATTATTCAAATTAGAGTAGCTCTTTGAGGCCTTGGCTGCAATGCAGCCCTGCTTAGCTAGAGACAGTCTATCCACAACTTGAGAGGCAAGATTCTTCTGCTTCAAATCTAAAAACTGCCACATGACGGGAGATTTCCAAAGAGCTGAAAATGTCTGGGTGTGGGACACTGTTGATTTCCTTGCACTCCTGACTACCTTCAACACGTCTTTGCAAAATTTCCTCTCCAGTCAAGATGACTGGTAAACACTGCAAGAAAGGGAGCCCAGAGCTAAGATCACTTGCAGCAGATTCCAGCCATTCAGTGTCACTGCTGTGCCTTAATCATAAATCATCCAGTTTCTGCGTTTATAGCAGGCATTCTACCACGTTTTGTATCCACTGATACTCCTGCTCCAGGTACGGTGCTGTACAGCAGTCTAGCCTGCGGCTATCCTGGTGTCCCATGTTTATCTAGTTTCTCCTGATGGCCTCCGCAGCATATTTGCTCTATTTTCAAAGCCTGTTTTTGAGCTGCTTTGAATTCCCTTTGTGCTTAGAGATCTGCCTCGCTTCTCGAGCTCCATGCACCCTCACCGGCAGGGTTTTTAAAGCAAGGCCGTAGCTGGAAGTTGTCATTGATACGTGATGCAGAACAAAATCCAGCTCGCTCGAATGCAACTAGATTGGCTCAGCGGGGCTGACAATAGACGAACTGAGTCTTATCAGTGGAGGGAGCAGATACAACACAGGAGCAGCATGCAGGGAGCAGATAGGAGCTCTGCGAAAGCGGACGGCCTGGCTGCTGATAGTGCAGGACTGAGGTGCGTGTATTTTTTTTCCCCTGGCCGTTTTTGAGGCTGTTGTTTCAAAGCTGGCTCCTTTCTGACCACAGCCAGTGAATAAATGGAGAAAAGAAGTAAAAGTGACCGACAATCCGATGGAGGAACGCTGTGACGAAAGGTCTCAGCAGGGCACATTTGTGCGAATGAGCCACTGCCACCCTGGGTGTTTTATCCCTTGCTCCAAATGCATTTGCTGAATTTAATGACAACTCAGTGGCATTTCTGCAATTAATCCTATCAAAGGGAGGTGATTTTGCATGAAGCTGATCCCATATTTCCTACTCTGTATTTTTGTTTATGAGGAGAGGGGCTGCCAGCCATCTCCCAAGTCAGGGCACTACAGTTCATAGCAGTAACAGTGGATTATTAACCAAGTGTCTTGTCCTGACATCTAAAAGCAGCACAACTAAAAAAAAATACAACCTCAAATTGTCCTAACAAGCAATCTCCAAACTGTAAATATGCAACAGTGAGAGAAAGTATTCCTTTGCTAGTGAAACACTTTAATGAGTGGATGGCTCAGCAAATCCTTTATGCAGCTGCTTTCCCCGCTGCAGATACTGAGATTTATGGTAAGAAGGGAGGGGAGAAATAAGCAGCCGGAGCGCGGTCCTTGTGCGGTTGGTTTCCACCTCACACTCTGGCTGATCTGATCCTTCTGCAACTCTCCTTTCCTTGGATAAACTATTAATAGTCCCATTCACTGGGAACTTGGAGCCAGGAACAGAAGTAACTCCCAGTGCCAGAAATCATGACTTACCTAAAACAAGAAGGACCGGTCCGTGCCTCCAGTGGTGGGGTACTGATGACATATATCCAAAGCTTTTAAATATTAAGTGCTCTTTGAATACTAATGACCACTTCTGAAGAGAAAAAAAAAAAAAGAAAGACAGTCAATGGAGATGATGTATTTTTGCAGTTCTGAAAAGTTTTCCCATGTTCCCTTCCAATGGGTAGGTTCTTAAGCTCTTTATCCTTATGTTCAGTTAAATGATATTTCTGATTAATACTACTCTCAAAGCCAAAATCACAATATCTGGATGATAAGACCCAAAAGAAGAAATCTTCCTTCTTGACAATGGTGGACTAAGAGGCAAAAAAATAATCCCAACACGCATTTTATAGAAGGCTCTTCCTAATGATCATAGCCTCTAACAGCAAGATCTTTTCACAAAGCGTAATCCTTAGAAATCCTCATTAATAGCAAAAAAAACAAAAACACCAACACACCGTCAAAACAAATTATACAAACCGGCACATTCTCAACTGATTTACAAGTCCTTTGAGCTGGTCCTTGAGCCCTTCTTCCTGTCATGGTGAAATTTTCAGTCCCCTTGAACCTGAGCTCCCAGCTACAGGAGAAAGCTCACAGCCCAACTTGCCCATTGGCAGCAATGGACTCATCTAGGGGATCTGCTTTATTGGTGACAGTCCAGAGCAATTCTAATTCTGGTATCGCATCGTATTTTGAGCAATTTAGTAGTCATAAATCAAATAAATTCATCTTCCGACTTTGAAAAACCCCAAGACTAGCTCTGAAAACTACTACACCTTGGTGTTCCAAGCTGAGCTATTCAGTCTGTTAGTTGCCGGGAAAAGGTTTATCCAACGCCATCTCCAAAAGCACTTTCTGATTGACACTTCTTTGCAAACGCTCTGAGAAGAGACCAGCCAGACACGGAGACTGGAATTAAGCTCCTGAAGGAATGTGAAGGTCTTGCTGTGGAGGACAAACAGATGAAAACATCAGCAGAATACATAAGATGCTTTGCACTTCCCTTATTTATCCAAAAAGCTATTTTTGTTTATTAAAACCTAGTTACTAGCTGCATCTCACCAATAACCTGGAGTGCTTGCTTGGTTAATTTAAGCAAGCAGAGCTTTGACGAAGTAATTTTACCGTCCTCGGGGATCTGCCAGCTTATGCCGGTCTTCACTATTTCAGATGAAATTGAGTTAATTTTCGCTGAAATTGCTTCTTAGCATACAAACACATTCCCCATCATTGCGAGCTTATGCCTCTGCAGCTCTATTATTCTTTAATTTACACACCCCAGCAGCGAGGGATTAATGCCTGAGACATACAAAAGGCTACAATGTGGAGAGAAGGGAAGGAGAGAGAGAGAGTGGAGCTCTGTAGGGAATAGGTAATGGTGTTTCAGTTTTATAGTCAAAACATTTAAAGTTTGGCATTAATAGAGAGTCAACTCTTGTTGTCCTTTCACTCTGAAAATGCATCGTCTAAAGTCTCAAGGCAGAAAACCTCTCAGCTGCTCAGTCAGGCCAGAGATGAGGGCAGGCCCCTGCAGGATTGCCAGGTTGAGAGGGCAATCACTGGGATATTACAAACCACTCCACATCAGGCACTGATAGCGGAGGGTCAAGGCAGTGTGGAGCAGAACTCTACAGGGAGGTCAAATTTTGCCTTTGCATCTCCAAAGACACTCTTGCTTCAAACAGGACTTCCCCCAGGAAAATGCCTGGGCTCTTAGATGCCTTCAAATGCTCAGAAATTAAAATACCAGATTCTCATAAACATCCAGACAAAAATACAACTAGTGCCAAAGCACCTGCAAATGGGTGGAAAAGGGGGATTCCACTATTTGGCTTTTCCAGAGAGAATAGGTAGAAGTGCCAAGTTCAGCAGCCCTTGTAAAATCTCTAGTGAGCTTTTAGGGTAGCTGTGTTTTAAGCTAGTCCCTGCTGATGATTGACCAGAATAGCAGTTATGCTTTTTTTCTGTTACCACTTCAGTTTTCCTTCCTTAATTAAACAGCTAACCATCTCCTCTTTTATTGCATACACCTCTAAGGTATACACAGGTTATTGGATAAAATATAACAAGCCCATATCATGGATTGGTATGCACATAGAAATGCCATAATGAGATGTTTAAATTCCTTTTCCTCATTTGAAGGCCCACCTTTCCTTCCCATTTCCTGACTGCTACCAGTGCTACATGAGTGCCAGAGTACATACCAAGATCCCACTCGACTGCCTATAGTTTCCTACTGCCACATAAACATGTGTTTTCTCCTTGCTACCTCCTATCACGAGAAGCTCTCTATCAGCCTGTGTCATTATTCTGCTTCAAATCTGTTCTTGTTTCCTCCTTCACTATGATGCCTACCGAATCTGAACACCACAAGGAAGTTGCTGATGTGCTGGACCACTGTATCTGACACTAGTTTATCTCATTGTTCTCTAACATCCAGCTGTTCTTTCTGGCTTTTTATTAGCTGGTAAGCTCTTTGGGTTAAGGGCAATCCTGTGCCTTTGGCTTGAGCACCCTGTCATCACAGGTGCATGCTGTGAAGGGTACAGATTTAGCAGCAAAAAAAAAAAAAGAAAGCTCTTGGG
Organism: Baryphthengus martii; assembly: GCA_013396935.1. NCBI lineage: Eukaryota > Metazoa > Chordata > Aves > Coraciiformes > Momotidae > Baryphthengus > Baryphthengus martii. The sequence continues at coordinate 363,653 of VWZK01002413.1, read as the reverse complement.
CTCCAAAACAAGGCAACTGTATGAAATATGTTCTTATATTTGGAATGTGTATCTTGTGATATACAAGAAACCAGACAAGGAGAGTCCCTTGCAGGCAAAAAACTCTTTGTATCTTCAGCCTCAGAGATAATCGAGTGGGATATTTTTTGCTATAGAGTATACTAGCCCTTACAGCATCCATGGCACACCAGTTTGCCTTTCAGGGCTGCCCAGGCATCATTTTACCCTTCTGTCAACGTCCCACATGTCTGGCTTTGAGACTGGTGGAAGGAATATTGCTTCTCTCTCCAGTCTGTGGCCAAGACTGGCCCCTTTCTACCACCAAAATGACTGCACTTGAATCTGCCTACCACTAACACATTGTTTCCTTCATTTGATAATGTTCCCTTCTGAGGACTGTCATTGGTAGCTGTGGATAGGAGAGCAGTGGCAAGGAGGTCCTCATATATGGTTCATGATGGAGAGAATGAAAGCAACTCTGATTTCCTGCAGAAATAACCTCACCATCTTGCAGGGTGAGCACCAGTTCAGCTTCACAGCTGGGAAATCCCAGCCTCTGGAGCAAGTACTTGTTGAATCCAGGAGTAGGTCATGGTGAGAAAGGAAATGTAGTTGCTTTGCACTAAAGAGAGATCCACAAAAGTCTCCAGTACAGTCAGAGCAAGACCAAATCCAAGAACAAGAGGAACACCCTCCCCATATGCAGAAGAGGGAAAGGAGGAAAAAGCAGGAGGAAAACACTAACAGAAAAAGAGTTCCACTGAAGTGAGTGGCAAATATTGAAAAGCACAGGGATTTTCAGCCACCTGCAGATGGGGTCCAACTTATATCAGCTGGTAGAAATTTCATGTGTTGGATCTGTATCACTATCTCTTGAAAACAGCTGAAAATCAACCTAAAATGTTATCTATTAAACCAATGGTCTACTAGGGTAGCAAGGAAGCAATAACAAGGATGAGTGCAACCCATAGCTCAGGCAGGTATACTTTGTCCTCCTTCTGCCATCCTGGAGAAACTTCTACCGTGTTTCCAGCAAAGTTATTTCAGAAATCAACTCCTTTCAGCTCAGTTGACTTTTAGACTCATGCATTTTTATACACTCTCTGCAAGAATGAGAAGGATATTTACATTTTTTAATAAGCCTGACAGTTTGAAAGTAATTGGGGATTTATAATGGGTTTGTTTAGGTCTTTTTGTCCACTTAAATTCCAACTGCTAGTCTTAGGTCTAACAAGCAATATTATCTCTATGGTGATGAGGGAACCTCGACAGGAGGCCCTGAAGCCAAAGAGGAAAGCACTGGTATGTTTTGTTCTGTTATGTTACTTTTTTGCCTTTGAACCTGCATTTTAAAGCAAAAACAGTATAAAAAAATTTAAAGCAAGAGCAAAATTCCTCCAGCTATCCTGTGCTCATAACTCTGGTTTCTTCTGCTGGTTCTCCCAGGGGCACATAAGCCAGTGTCTCATCTCCATCAAGGTGTTTTTTTCTTCCTGGCAAAGATTTGTATTTATTTGTTCTATTATGGTACTAAAATGATCTCAACCCTGACTTTTCTTTTAGGGGAATCAGATCTTTGGTAGTAAAGAAGGAATTAACGTGCAAAACTTGAGATCATGTTCCTGCAGCTCAATCTCAAGGACTCAGTTCTGCTTATTCTTGACATCAAAAGGTAGTTGTACCAGGTGGGAGAGAGAAAGGAGTGAAAGCTGAGAAAGGATCTGACCGAGTTGTTATAGTGGGGGTTTCAGGGAGGACATTGCTGAGGGGCACTACTGAGAGTGCAGAGCTGATTTGTCCCAGGTTCCTCTAGAGAAGGGCTGCTGACATGTTGCAGATGACATGCTCTGAGCCTAACTTTCAAATTGAGTCCTTCCTTCTTTGCACCTCAGTTCCTCACCTTTTTAAGAGAAGAACCAACACTCCCTGACTTGTGCAAGAGTAAGGATGTAAATGCAGCAGAAATCAGCAAGGCTTAGTCTAGAAGTAGGAAGTGCCACCAAAACCAACAGAAAGCAGTGATAATGAGGAAAAACCCCAAATATGACTAGCAGTGACATCCCTGATCAGCAGACATCAGCTCACAGGTTCCTTTCAGCATATGTGAGCAGCAAGCAGTAGCGCTTTGGGACATACCTGGCTTTGGCAAGGGCAGAGCCTCTCAGTTCACATCTTCTCCTCCCTGTGCCTTAGACTTTCATGGCATGAGAGGCACACTAGCAAATCACTTCCCACACTCCGCTTTGCTGTTCTTTTCTCAGAGCAGCGAAAGCTGTGGAAAGAATGACCTTCATAAACTAAGTGAAGAGGAGCGGAGGTGTCGCCGTTTGCCATTGCTCTTGCTTGCTCTTGACTGTGTGCAAGCTGTACAGCCAAGGGGCAGCTTTCTCCACTGGGTCTCAGGCATGGGACTGTGCAGCCTCATTTCCTTCCCCGTGGAGCAAAGAGGGACAAAAGGTACAATGCCCGTTCCTAGTGTTTCCTAGCTCCCACAGCCCCAGGAGGGGCTTCTCCAGCTCCCTTGCAGCAGAGAGCTACAGGAACCATTCCTTGCCCTGGCACTGAGAGCTAGAACCCACAGAGGTGCTGCTTGCTCCTCGCTGCACCTTCCCAACACATGCATCATGTGATGCACAGGTATTAGCACCCTGTGAAAACCAGCAGTGAGGGAGGGGGCTGCAGGAAGGGACACATGGAGGGACAAAGACAAAGAGAGGAGATAGAGAGAGATGAGATGGGAATAGGGAGAATGGCAGCAGGGGAGAGAGGGGAGAGTGGGAAATGAATTGAAATGAGTTAGAAAATGCAGGCAGACGAGCTTGAGCATTCAGCAGCTGAGATGTGGGGCTTCATTAGTACAGCCCGATGGAAGATAGAGACATTAAGGAAGGAAATGTGTGACTCACAAGGGAAAATGGGAAAAACAACACACACCATAGCAGCTGCTTCGTTTACTTCAATTAAAGAACAGCTCAAAGGGTATGTTAAGGGGAAAGGAGAGGAAAGCAAACAACGGCACCAACAACAGAAAAAAGCCAACCTGATGAAGCAACTGTTACCCTCAAGCACCTAAATGAACTAACTTAGGCATTTGAACACTGAGCCAGCGTTCCTCATCCTGTGCCTCCAGATGGGAGTCAATCCTGATCGCTCTGTAGAGCTGAGCTGCAGCAGGAGCTGCTAGTCAGGGGCTGCAGCAATGCCCAAGAAACATGGAGCCAAACACAGGGCAGCCAGTGCTCATGAAAATGCTGTCAGGTGGGGAAGACAGTTTCCCTTAGCATAGCCCTGTGACATCTTGGGAGTGGGTGAGCATATCATCCCACTACACCTGAATCACCAGCCGCAGCATGTCTGAGCAAGGAAGGGAGGACAGCAGCAGAGGGTGCATTAAACACAACTATGATTCACCGCAGAGCTGTGTTGGCCAAAGAGACCTGCACTTGGCTCCACAGTGGTGGGGGATGCTGCTGGAGTCTCACCATCCTCTGGGTGCCACCCAACAGAGATCCCAACTCACCTGTCCCAGGCTTCACTGTAACCATCAGGCAGAGCCAGGCAGCCTCTCGCAGCCAGCTCATCAGCTGCTGTGTCTGTCTGGGATGCGAACACGTCCCTTACCTCCTCCTGTGGTGTATGAGGATGCAAAGAGGTCACTCAGATTGGCTCGTCCTGCTTTTCCAGA